>WSLN01000017.1:0-64772 GCA_019677355.1 Ceratobasidium sp. 370
GGAATCATGCTCGAGGTAAGTCGACTACTAGGCGCACCAATCGATACTGACTGTTGCCAGGTCGAGTACCTCCCGCTCCAGATATTCCCTCCAACTGCTGACGGTAAACCCCCTGCCATCCTGGCAGAGTTTGTATCCTCGATTGTGCCACAATCCCATTCGACCTTTGTCTTTGCTCCCTCACGTTTCTCCGAAGAACAATGGGCAGAGATCCTGAGCTCGGGAAGCGACATGCCTACCCAAGGCGACCAGCAACCAGTACAGACAGGTAGCATCTATTCCCATGGGTTTGAACATGCTACACCCCGCCCAAGTGACTGGGGCAGCGGCTTCGTTCAAGAACGACGATCTGCGTTCTTGCTGCTAAGGATGCTGTTGGATGAGCGTTTACTCATTTAACCCAGAGATGGTATCATATCAACGTGTATGCGGGAGCTGGCTAGTATGTACATTTTGGATCGTAGGAAGGGCATACAGAAAATATCAAACGTGGAGAAAATATTAAAGTATCGTCAATAATAAAGATCATTATCGGGTCAAACATACGTCTTGTTAGCGAAAATCCATGTCCGACTATTCCATGAATCAAAGTACGAGAGAGGCGAGCAAACCACCAACTACAGCAACGACAGCAAAGCCAACGGGAAGTCCTATAGGTGCCGCAGCGCCAGTCGAGCCGCCGCCCCCGCTCCCGTTCCCGCTCCCAGTCGAGTTGTTGGAACCACTTCCTGCACCACTGGTGGCAGTCTGACTCGTGCAGTTGGTCGCGCAGGTGTGGTAGCAGTCATTTGCGGGCCAGTTAGGAGGGTTGCTAGCGTTGGGATGAGACCAGCCAAGATCAAGACCGCAGTCGGAGAACGGCTTGAAGCTGCTCCCGCCATAGTACTCGATCATCGCAGCGTTCAGGCCGGTGAATGCTGCGTTGTAATCTTGCGTCACCTGTGCAGTTGCCAAATAAGTACGCTAACATATACGATCCGAATAAATGTACTTATCTGTGTATTCGTATGAGCTGCGATCATCCTTGAAGGTGTCCTGCCAGGACGGGCCACCTTCGAGAGCACCTAAAGCAAAGAGGTTAAACACGTCGTAGCGGGGCGAGACGGGATAGCATGTACCATAGAGGATGAAGCGGTTCACGGTCATCGAGTTCAAAAAGTCATCACCCTGAACGCCATTATCCTTGCCACGCAGTGGGTAGTCGATGAACGAGTTGTACGACGATTTGTGGTAGGGACGGATAGGTGAGCCCTCGCCGAATCCAACAACCCACGAGCGTCCACAATCACCAAGCATATAGTTGATCTGTTGTGCGGAAAACGAAATGGCGTGGGTAACGTTGGGACTCGTGTCAGTCCAGCCGATTGTCTTGGCGTAGGTCATCATCAAGAAACTGGTAGCAGCCGCATAACTTTTGGGTACGAGTCAGAAACGGTTAGACAACTCGTTAAGCTTGAACGTACCCAAGGGATCCCCAACTGCCCAAGAAGGCCAGTCCCTTGGCAGTTTGCTTGACCGACCCTCCAGGCCAATAATCGTCCATGAATCCCTCGAGTCCGCGCTTGTACGTTTCATTCTTAGTGTGCATGAACAGTAGCGCATAGATGCCGGGCAGTTTCTCGTCCCAAGAATACTAAAGATCAAGGTTAGCCTAGCAATGAGGTGTGCTTCAAGACAACTTGCCTCGTCCGAGTGATCCAGGGATTTCCCGATCCACGCGTCAGACTGAGTGCGGTACGACTCGTCGCCAGTAGCTACGTAAAGCCACGCTGCAGCCCAGCCCAACTCGTCGGTATAAATAGAACTGGGGTACCATTCCTTGACGGTCTTGAGGTTCGGATGAGTGCTCTTCATGTAGGTACCCTGGTAAGTCGTAGCGCGAGTATATAGATCCTTGGCGTGGTCCAGCATCTTGTTAGAGTAATCTATATCCTTCTCCTTGAAGATGACGGAGGTGGCGGCCAAAGTTGCGGCAGTCTCGCCAAGGATTTCGGAGGAAGGGTTACTCGAGTTGATGTATGCAATCCCATCGGTGTGGGTCAGATGCAGCGGAACCCACAGGTCGTATTCCTCAGGCTGAGCGGGTGTCAAGTGTTGCCTCTATCAGATTCAGCCAGACGAGAACTCACTGGCCCAAAATATCCAAAATCTACGTCGGTGCTGCCTACGGCGGAGACGCCGAGCTAACTCATCGTCAATGTATGCGCCCTCTGAATGTGGGGGTGACATACCTGTCCCACAAACTGATCCTTGTTGGCAATGCAGTTGGCCAAGTAATCTGAACCCCACTAGATGCAAAATGTTTGTTACCGTATTCGAGAAATCCCTAGCAACACTCACCTTGACAGCCTCGAGCGCCTCCTCCCACTGCACAACACACAAGGTCAGAACAGTACCTTGAGCATAGTAAATGCCACTGACCTCGTTCACGGCCTTGAAGCCATCAGGGAATGCGTGAACGTTAAACGCGAGTTGGGTAACCGTCCATGCTAGGGGCAGTCCCCATTTCTAGACTCGAGGTAAGTAAAGGGGCGCATAAGGGTGTAAATAAGGACGTACCATAGTGTTCGCAGCCTCATAGTAACCACCCGAGAGATCTTCTCCATAAAGACCTATGCAGTTCAAGCACGAGTCGTTTCTCCACGCTAGACGACGGTTTGGACCCAGCCTCCCGGAGCGCTGAGCATGGTAGAAAAGGAAACTCTGGGGGCATGTCAGCTACCAGAGAGCCCGAGCACGCCGCGCCTCCTTGCCTTGTGGAGGACCTCGGCATAGTTGTACTTGGGGGTGGACGGAGTCGTGTATGGGACGGTCGAGTTGGCGTGGTTCGGCGGATCCTGCTCGGCCTGGCCGAACGCGGCGGGCCAGATGACGAGTGCGTGGAGGGCAAAGAGGGGGAGGAGGCGGGTCATAACGAACCGTGAGTCGTCGGGAAGGGGTGAGCACAGGATAGAGTCGCGATTGAGGCTTTATGGAGTAGACGCGTCCTTGGAAACCAGAAGAGTGGCTCATATTTGCCCAGCGAATATACCGAATCGGTCGTCATATACTGACGAGGCCGATAGATTTCCCGCCCTTTGTATTACGGAAGGCTCGGCTGACGACAGTGCAAACCAATATCCACCTTGGCATGTATTTTTAGTTTGGTATTTTGCTGGGGTGAGGACCGCTAGAATGCAACAGCTTTGTTCGATCCGAGGTAGCAATCCACAAAGAATCTCCAGCCTGCGCCTCCTCTGCTCGACGACTACTCCGAAGATTGCACCAGCGTAGCAACGCCGCCAAAGATCGCGAGCAGCATGGCAGCCCGCACGTGCCCCGATTCTCGGATGAGAATCGGAACTCAAGCACAAACAATTCCCTTTTTTGGCCGCTCTTTTGGTGATGTACGTTTAACACACGGCAGAGTCTCAACTCGACTCACCAAGCCGGGTCCCGTTTGTGATCTAATTTATTTTTAAAAAATATTCCAACGTGTCACCGGGTGGTTTGGCGTCATTCGGCGTGCAAAAGTTCGAAAATCTCGGGGGGACGTGCACCTGTCTAAGGCGGGATTCGAGCGGAATACTCGTCACATCGAAAGTTCTCGACCTGCGGGCGGTGGCTTGATACAACTTGGCCGTATGCAATTAATAAACATCCCTATTATTAGATTATGCTTGTTGTAGTCGTTGCTCAAGTCCAACGAAAGCAAGTACAAGCCTGCATACCATTGTCGCAATTGAAAGGGCTTGAGTGGGTGTTCATACTCTGCTGCACTTTGCGGCCCCGACATTCCTTGTGTCGTTGAATGGCTCGCATCGTCTCGCTTGCCCCGTTGGCATTCGTTTCTCGCACAGCATAAGGTCAAACGATGTGTTTATCTCGTACACCGAGAACCCCATTAGGCAAATCAAGGCTTCTGCAATGGCGTTAGTGCCCAAGTTACCGCACGGAAAACATGGAATTCGGCAGGACCTGAGTTACAACTACTCCTCGTCTCATTGGTGCTCGCACTCTTAGCTCAATATTTGACTGCTCGCTTGGCCCTTGAAGCGTCAAACTTTGGGCTTTGTGTGCCATCACTCGGATATTTATACGAGATACTCTGCGAAGAGGCGAGCCAGCAAGAAGGCCAAAGGGTCAATGCGTTCTCTGAATCTAAGTATTGGAGATGGCAATAATAACTCGGCTAGTTGCTCAACAGCTGGGATAGTATGGTGCGTAGTTCTGAGGGTATGCTGTGGTGACAACCAGTCCCAGAACTTGACAACCGAGTCTCTCCATGCAATTCCGTTTATCTACTTGATGCCCCGGGTGGTCCTCTGTTCCTACCCAAGGTACACCCAGACTGATAAAGTCCTGTATGATTAATTCTCTCGAGCACTTGTGTATCCGTAAGTGTTTGCTACTTGACTTGGAGTGACGCCGCCTTGTCTCTCCAATATGCCACGCGGTAACTATGATATTGTTTGCTTTTGATATTTGAAGCACTAAGCTAACCCTACCATGACATTCGGTAGTTGAAACCATGCGAGCTCTCATGTCCAATTGCCACGTGAAGCCACCCAACCCTATCGGATTAAACTCCACCATTGACCCTCCACTACAGCACAAGCGGAACTTCTTCACAATAACAGGATGTCCCAAGACGCTCGTCCGTATACACACTCACGGTTTGAGGTTGTGGCGGCGTGCTGGCATCAATTGATTCAAGATTGCGCGTGATCTTCGATACTCTTTGATCCCTTGGAGTTCTCCGCATTTCACTGATTTATTAATATAAAATCCGGGGACCGTCAGATCATGCAACGTGCGAACACCTATAGTTACCAAAAGCCTCAATGCCAGTGTGTATGCCGCACGGGCTAGAGAATCGTGGCGGCGGACCGATGCTCTAGGCCAATCGGTCCGACATCGAGAGCGTACCGCTCATGATCGTTCCGTACGTGCATCGGGTAGAACGTGGTGGAGCAACTGATCCGGGGAGTCCTCTTGACATCTTCTGACTGTCTCACGTCATTTCGGCCCATACTAGTGCTATTACGGACTAATGAGGGAATGCAACAGGTGGAAACTGGGGAGGTAAATCGTCTAGCACCATTCATGTATCGTCCGGAAGCCATATCCCGTTGGTAGAGCGGTGGAGCTTTGAAATTGGGCATTCAGTGTCGAGTCTACGCGAGAACCACAACGCGAATGAGAAAAAAAAAGCTGACAGGTGATGAAAGGAGTGTATACATGACAGGTTCCAGGCTCAGATACTATCGCACACTATCGTGCCAACGGTCTAGCCTATATGCACGGGGTACCCCACTAGGTCGATTGCCCTGGGTTAGCCGTTCCATTCGGACCATAGCCCGAGCCCATGGGCGCCAAAACACCAAATTTTACTAACACCTATGGCTCAGCGAAGACACTTTTGCATCCACTCGGTTGGAACAAACTAGGTTGGTCCTCCACCGCTCCGCAAGCCGGCCCCAAGGTACACTAGAGCAAAGGAATGTGCGAAGGATGCGTGAGAATAGTTGGAAGGCAGACAAAAGTGTCCGCAGGCTGCTGTCACCTCGCTGAAGCCTCGTGCGTAGTGGAGAGGGGGATGGCGATCCTGGGCAATGGATCAACGAAATTCCTCCCGAACCATCGGTTAGAACATCCGGGATCGGTCGCCGGTGGAGCTGCCGAGTTGTTTGATTGAAAAGATAATTCTAACAGTCTCGGAAAATGTTGAGCGAAATGGTAATTGCTGCATATAGCTACGAAGTATGCAATGGTACAGAGCGTGGGTGATGGAGAAACAGTCAATGGCCGCAACAAGGAGAGAAAAGAACCCAACTCCAAACAAAACGGATCACAAAAAAAGCAGCGCCGCACCAGCATGGACCGATAGATTATACATATATCCCCAAAATGAATCTTTCAATCGAAAAGTTAATTTATCATCGCCGAAAAAGTTGGAGCAAAATCCACGTCCTGGAGGATTCTATTAGTTCACAAGCGAGAGCGGGCTCGCGACCCGACCCACCAGTACTTGAATCAGCCAACAACGCACCCTGATGAAAACCACCAGTTATTGTTCAGTTGCTCTATCCAATGAACAACCAGCCGTAGGCGTAGGCGCGCGGAGCGAATGGGCAGCAACTTTGCCTTTTCTTGCTCGTCAATGGGCAACACCTGTATTTGACTGAGCGATGATGCGATGTGGAAAAAAGACAACGACATACCAATGCAACCCAAAAGCTAAAACTCGAGATGTCGTTCGGCATCGGGCCGTACGTATTGTTCAAACGTTGGACGACCCAAGGAGCTGTACCGTTGCGTAGCTGGTCGATAAATTGGCGGCAGACGTCGACGAGCTCCTGGTTAGAACGCTCCACGGCGTGCAGAGCAAGGTCGGACTCGGTGGGGTTCATCATCGCATTTCGTTCGATCTCTGCTTCGATTTCTGGGGGATAATCGTCGATCCTGCAAAGCACTGAGCCTTGGCCTTGTTGGAAGAGGTGGTACATACCTTTCTATCCTCCCGACCAGATATCCGTCCAAGGTACCGCGTTCAAGTATTCGAAATCGGAATGTCCCAAACGTCTCGACCATAGACCGTCCATCCGAAAGCATCTGAACACTTTTAATTTCTAGCATCGTCCCGTAATCGTTGCCTTCGGTATTATTCGCGGATTGTCGAGGCATAACCATACCAAAGCGAGGAATTGGGGAAGCCAGGCATCGACGCAGCATGAGGCGATACCTACGCGCGCGGCGTAAGCATCAGTTCACATATAGGTTGGTTCGTGGAGCTTACCGAGGCTCGAAGAAATGCAAGAGAGTCGGCATACCAGGATACGACAATTGGCAAACGAATATAGCAGTGTCGAGACGAGAGTCTCTGCCGTCGTTTTCGGCAATAGCTGTCCGTTCCCGCAACAGTTCGGGGAATGCCTTGGCGACTGGAGAAAAATGATCATCAGCGAGATGGCCAAAATAAAAGATGATAGGAACACACTAATTTGTACCACGACCTCGTTATGGGCATGCTGATAGAAATATGCATTTGGTGGAAGATCGAGCCGACACAATGGACATTGAGAACTATGGTCCAACGAACGCTCCAGGCACACATTACAAAACGTCTAGAGAGGTTGGTCGCGATCAGCCCTGATAGAGAAGGCGGGATACTACTTACGTGCTGGCACGGGGTTGTAATAGGACTGTAAAGTAGCATGTAACATATCTCGCACGTTAGCTCGCTCAGCAACTCTTTTTCGAATGTCGGTATCACGGGTGTGAGGTCTGGCAGTCCCGAGGCGGTCTGTACTGGCACGGTGGTGCGTTGACGCTTGGAGGGGCGGGGAGGGGATTCCGACGGGGCTCTATCCGAATTGGAAGCCTCCGATGGGTAATTACTTGGGTCGCGATCGAGAGCTGGGGATCGAGAGGGCCGAGGATGTCGAGTTCGAGCACTGGTTTGGCCCTCGTCGTCGTCCGAGTCGCCGTCTGCATTGGAATCGCTCAAGCTGTGGCGCCGAGTGCTGGGGCCGGCGACAGAGCTAGACTGAGTGCGAGCGGCGTTGGTGACGAGTTCTAGCAATTTTGAGATCGTGACATCCAAGCGAACCACAGGGCCACGCTGAGGATGTCGTGGCGCACCAGGCGCATTCGCGGACGATTCGTTGTCTGCTGGTGCAAACGTCACGCCGGCAAGGGGATCCAAGCCATTAGGGCGTTCTAGGACGTGCACGCGTGCGGGCTGACGAGGTCGGCAGCCTTGGACGGGGCATGGGAGGGGGCGAGGATGGTAGGAGGGGTTGAGTGGAGTAGGAGCTGGAGTGTGGGTTGGAGCTGGGGCTGGGGCTGGGGCTGGGGCGAGGGGGCGTGCAGGGTGAGCAGCGTCACGCAACGAAGGGTGCCCGTCGGGCGTCATGTGCTTTGAGCATACCGTGTGCCCGCAGTTGAGGGTCGTTGGAGCGTGGAGCAGGAGGCGACAGTAGGCACAGCGAAGGAGCGGGAGCAGCGCGGATGGCCTGGGTGGTGCGGATGGTGCAGGCTGGAGCGGAGGGTCCGAGCGGGACGGGGGCATGATGGAGGGCTGCGAGGACTGGGCGTAGACGGGGGAGATATGGGCGGACGCGCCAGGGGCCGGTGCCGATCCCCGATCTAGCGCAGTTGGAGAGGTCGATGGGGGCGAATGTATCGATCGAGTGCCGCAGCCCAGCTCGCCGCTACGTTTCGACGGGTCGGACTCGGATGCAGGACATGAGGCGGGCGCGGGTGGGCTGGGGAGCCGGCTGGGAGGCGAAACTCGGGGTGGGGTGGGGGGTGCAGGTGGAGCGGGCATTGCGACCGTCGCGTGGACTGGTCACGGATGCGACAGTGGTGCGCGGTGTGTGAGGGGCCGCCGCCGTCGCAGGCAGAGTGTTGGGATGAAGGGCGAGTCGAACTTTCCGGCGCCTGATCGCCTCCCTCATGGTGGTGTGAACCGATCTCTCCAACACCGCGCGTCATGCGATCACGCCCGAAATCGAAACTACAAATCGGCATTTCCTCACCACAGCCGCCGACCCACGGGCGCCCCTCGTCGCTCCGGCAGCCCAGCAACCAAGGCGCCAGTCGGATACACGTTTTGTGCCAGCCAAGCCACCGTGAGCCACGTGATATGATGTCACAGGAGGTCTCGACCTCATCTAATCTGCCCGCGCCACCCCGGGCCGTCTGCTCCCATCAAGCGTGCGGTTCCGCTTTCATTCATTCTTGGAATAATACATCAATAGCAACTATTTAATCCGGCTTCACAGGTTCGAGAGCGCAGTCATTGGCCAGGTACTGTCGGAGAAACCGTGCTCAGCATCCACCCGAGGGCTCAAGTCACGACACTCACTAGCCAGCGTCCGCTCGCTTGTAGCCGTACTTGCGGATAAAATCATCCAGCTCCTTTGGTCCTCGCGAGCCATAAGGATACGGCAGTGGCCGGGGTGCAGGTCCCTGGCGGCCCTCGATCCAGTGCAGGATAGGCGTAAAGATCTTGACAGACATCAGCCAAGCAGAGCAAATCAAAAGCATGCTCACCTTCCACGCCACCTCCAGCTCGTCATCACGCACGAAATTCGAGTGGTCGCCCTTCAATGCATCCAAGATCAGTGCCTCGTACGCCTCGGG
Source organism: Ceratobasidium sp. 370 (assembly GCA_019677355.1). Taxonomy (NCBI): domain Eukaryota; kingdom Fungi; phylum Basidiomycota; class Agaricomycetes; order Cantharellales; family Ceratobasidiaceae; genus Ceratobasidium; species Ceratobasidium sp. 370. The sequence continues at coordinate 9,130 of WSLN01000017.1, forward strand.
GATCTTGGTGTCCGTAAAGCGCCTCTTGTATGTCAAGTCCATCTCCGTGGGGAGCGCGCGCATGTACAGGCCGGGCGTCTTGGCGTTGATCTTGACATAGACCGCCTCCGAGGGCTGGATGCGGAGCACGAGCTCGTTGCGTGAAATGTCCTTGAAGATACCCTGCGTAACGTCCCGATACTGGATCCTGATCTCCACTTTAGCCTCATTCAAGGCTAATCCGGACTCATTCAGTCAGTTTTGGTCATCGGAGACAGGAACACCCAGACCTTTCCCTGCCTTGAGGATAAACGGCACACCCTCCCAGCGCGGGTTGTTGATCCACAGCGTGAGTGCAGCAAATGTCGGGCACACAGAGTTTTGCGGGACGGTCTCGTCGTCGAGATAGCCGGGCTTGCCGTTGGCGGCAACATATTGACCCAGCAGGACGTCTTCCCTGGCAATGGGTGAGATCGCACGCAAAACCTTGACCTGTCCGATCCGCGTTAGGCGATCGAGCTGCCATTCACAGCGGAACCGACCTTTTCATCACGGATGTCTTCAGCCGAGAACGACACGGGGCGCTCCATTGTCAGAATAGACAGCACCTGCAAAAGGTCTAGTCGTATCATCAATGACCGCGCGACGAAGCTCTGCGCCGTGGCTCACGGTTTTGCTGAATGTCGCGGATGATGCCAAATTCATCAAAATAGCCACCCCGTCCTTCAGTACCAAACGGCTCCTTGAACGTAATCTGGACGTTCTTGATCGCCTGGTTGCTCCACCCCGAGCTGAAGACAAGGTTGGCAAAGCGAAGCACGAGTATGTTCTTGACCATCTCCTTGCCGAGATAGTGGTCGATGCGGAACGTCTCGTCCTCTGTCCACACTTCCTTCAGCGCGGTCATCATCTCCCGGCACGACTCGAGGTCTTTTCCAAACGGCTTCTCGACGATGATACGGTTCGTCCCATTCGGTGTGTAACAGATGCGGCGGAGTCCCCGTGCGACCGGGATGAACACAGACGGGGGGAGAGCCATGTAGAACAGCCGGTTGATTTCCTTGGTCTGGTACTTGGACTCGATTTCTTCCAACGCGCTCCGGAGCGCGATGTAACCGTCATCGCCGTCGTATGCGCCAGAAACGTAGCTCATGACACCCTTGAACTCTTCCAGCTTCTTTGCGACCTCTGGATCATCGGCACCCTTGATGTATGAGACACCGCGCTTGTGGAACTCCTCGGGCGTCATCTTGGTTCGCGCATATCCGACGATGTGCACGCCTTCTGGGAGATAGCCGATCTTGTAAAGTCCGAACAACGCCGGAAAGGTCTAATGCGCATGTTCAACAAACCCGCCCGTCGTTGTCAGTGCTCAAACATGCCTTTTTCTTTGCGAGATCACCCGACGCCCCGAGGACTATTATGCACGGGATTCGAGGAAATCGAGTGAGCGTGGGCGGCGACCAGAGCGTCGAGTTTGGGTGAACGTACCGACGATAATAGTGTTGTGCTTGAGTTCCTGGTGCGACGCCTCCATGGATGGTATGCTGCCGTGTGACATGTCGGGCGTATGTATGGGTCGCCTGAGGAATTTATCGTAGTGTGAGCCGAGGGTGGCTGCCAGAAGGCCAAACAATACCCCGGCAAGGGCCCAGCGAGCAGAGGATGGCGAGGGGCGGTGCATGCTCACCTGAGGAGATCTGGCACTTGGGGGTCCGTATGTCGTCGACGCTGAGTGGGTGAATGCAGGGCTGAAGCCTTCAGATCCTTGAGCTTCCCACGCTGGAGGCTTATGCACGCGTCCGGCCCGGGGGCGATCTCAGTTCATCTGAATCCGTCAACTTGGCCCCGAGGCTGCGACTCAAGAGAGTCGTCTTTGCGCGATGCCGGATGACTGCGTATATATATGCGTCTTCTTCTCTCACTCATACACAAAGCACGATGAGCGAGTGGCAACCCTTGGTCCATTTGCTAGACAAAAGACCACTCTATGCTTCGTCTAGACTCCCACGCCGCTCGCGGTGTGACGATTGCGTTCGTCATGTGGGGTTCATCCCCGCAATAATTCCTTTATCGGCCTTATCACAACCCAAGCCGTTATAGAAATTATTTGCGCTGCGTTCACGTGACCAAATCGGGGCGGTGGCGAACAAACAAGCTTTTCAACTTGCCACATCCGCCTCTGATGGTCGGCGCCTCTATTGTCGCAAGTCCCTCGCCGGCGCAGCTGGTCTCTGCCGTTGACGCCCTTCTCGGAGAACTTGATTCCCTTGTGTCGCCTACATCATCGTTGCCACATGATGTCGTTCGTTCTTCGGCCGGCTCGATCACCGCCCAGCTGCGAGATCACTCGAGGCAACTGACGGCGATAGTGAGGGATGCCAAGCAGCACTCGTCCGAGATCCGGCTCTCAAAGGATCACGCTCAGCTAGGCTTGCAGAATCTGCTTTACGAGCGTCGTCATCTGGAGCGTGAGATCGAAAAGTGTAGGCAGTTCAAGTGAGTTTTTTGTTGTTCGGCGGTTTTGTATATAGTGACCGAGAATAGATAGTTCTATATATCAAGACGTTCCTTTGCAACCTCTCGAAGGGTTTTTGAGGATTGCCCCTGAGGAGGCGCGTACCGAGGAAATACTGAAAGACGAGCACCAATTACTGCTCAGGAGACTGAACCTCGAACTTTCGGAGCGAATGAGGTGTGTTTGAATTTTTTGCCTGGATCAAGGGAACTCAAACCCTGTTCAGGTTGGATGCTCAGAAAAGGCAGATGATCGTTGAAAAGGAGAAGCTCTTGTCCGAGAACAAGAAAGCGGAAAGCGGGTTAGATGCCCTGGTAGTTGAGCTCGATGGGCTATCTAAGGCATGTCTGATGATTTTTTTTTTAAAACTGAGCACGGCAGACTGACGCGCCTTAGATTGCTGTTGAGCTGCAAGCAAAGATGGCGGCGTTGGAATTGCCATAGTAGCTCCGGTCGCGCTTCAAGTGTCTTTTGGGTGTGTTGGGCTTGAGACTTTGTTCAATATTTACAGACGAGAATACATACTGCCGAGAACGTATACAATTTCGCGGCGCCCAGGGACGGCGATCAAGCTCGCAAAGAGACCAGTGAAATGAGTGGGAGATATGGCGTGTCAGAAAACGATGCGGATGATATGCAAGGGACGGGTATAATCACGACGTGTAGCAAGACTTAGACTTCAATCTCGCCAGGCGCCTCATCCTCGCTTATGCTGCCAACACTGCTCATCTCGGCGTCCTCGTCGTCGTCGTCGTCTTCTTCCTCGGCAGCGGCTGCTGCAGCCTCTTTAGACGCGTACCGCTTGACATAATCTAATGACGACGTGTTAGTCATGGAAGCTAAGAGCAGAATCGCCACGTACCTCGGACTTTGGCCTCGTAGCTCTTGGGTTCTCTCATGAGCAATGCCGCGGCTTCGCCATTTAACGGGTCGCTAGGGTTGGGATATCGGAGCAGTTGGGGAAGGAAAGACTCAAAGATGTTAATCATGTCTAACTCACACCGTCAGCCCAACCCTAGATAAGTGTCACTAAATACTTACCGAACATAGGGGACCAAGTCTGATTAATGACATCCAGGCAAACCGAGCCACTCCTGATGCGAGGTAAATCATAAAATTCCCACCAGTTGAGATCACTCACAATTCGTCAATGTTGGGATGGAAGATCTTATTCATGAATCCAATGCTGGGACTCTTGTACGGATACTGGTCAGGCAATTCGACGTGAATCTTCCAAACGCCTCCGGCAAAGGCGGCTAGCAACAAGAAGTCAGATGAGCCGCACGAGGTCGGGACAGTACATACTTTCTTCAGGGCCATTGAACATGACATAGAATTCCTGCATGCTATCGTTGACGAGGTTCACCTCGTAATCTGACATCAACCTGAAGACATCGTTAGTACAAAGGCAGGATGGGTTGTATGAAAGACATGCATCTTCATTACGTCTGTCTCGATACGACGCTTGGGAGAGGTGTGGGTAGACGAAAAGCGGTAGCGTTAGCTGAGTTGCAGGCGAGAAGGTCGGGCTACACTTATCATCTTGTAGATGGGTAGAAGCGGTGAACAAGGAAGAGACCGAGTCTCAGTTAGTGATCTTCAGCAAAGCGGCTAAATCAGCGTCTGAGTTGCTAGATCGATAACGATACTCACAGGGACAATGGGCGCAGCAGTGGAGTGCAGAGGCAAGAAAGGGGGTTGGCCGGTGGACGTTCGCTTCACAAAGTCAGGTATTTGGCTGCGATAGCACCGAGGACATGCCTCAGCCTAAGTCTCACGTGATGCCCCGTCCCGGCGTTCCGAACCACATTCCCACTGCCCAAACGTCCTAACCGAGACATCCGACGCGAGCCAAGCAAACACAGCAGCAGTCACGATATATTATAATATTAACCAGCGTAAAACAAAGTGTTCAGGCGTCTCATGTGCGTGACTGTCCAACCCGGCTCGTGATGTCATTCAGTAATACCATTCTTCGTAAACGCAGTAAGACCCACGGCAGCGCCTGGGGAATGCGTTGAACTCGGTGTCACGGTCGCGATCGCGATCGCGGTGCTGCGAGCCCCGGGTCGCCACGGCAGAGTGTGCCGAGGCAGGGGCTGGTGCCCCAATGCCGAGCATCCTGAACGCGATTGAGAAGGCTAAAGCAAATGCAGGTTAGTGTTGAGCGCGATAGGAGGCACGGCAATCAACGTACTGAGCCAAAGGACGAAAAACATTCCGATCATCTTCAATTCGTCCCGGCCCTGCCCTCTTGTGAGTTCACCATCATGGCGACGATCGTTTGTAACACTAAGGGGTCCAAGAGATTAGATAGTCGTGGGAGAATGAGAAACTGGACGAACATGTAGGCCAAGGCTGCACATGCTCCCAGCGCCAACCCAATCTGAAGGAGCCCAATAGGACCTATCGGAGCGAATAGTTTAGTCCACTATTCCCGCGTGTCTTTTGGACCCGCGTACCTCGAAGGCCAGGCAAAACAAAAAGTGCCATCTGTATCGCGACAGCACAGGACACGCCTGATAATATTCTGTCAAACACAATCTGCTTGTTCGAGTGTTTAACATACCCATGGTAGTCCATTTGACTAGTTCTTCGTAACGCATTCCTGACCGGTTGGTTCGTGTGCGGTCTCTGGGATCTGGTGTTGGTAGTCGTGCTGGTGACCCCGACCGCGAAAGGGACGAGTTCGAACTTGTAGCGCGTGAGGAAGGACGTGGGTCGGCCAGGGTGAGATATTGCGGAAAACCGGATCGCAAGAAAGGTCTAGAAACCTAGCGGGAGATGACGAGAAAAGTGTATGAGAGTTGGCGTGGTCGGTGCTGACAGCACGTTTTGAGCTGCAGCGCACTTCTTTGCCTTGTTGTAATGCGCCAACGAGGCAGCCATGTGTTCACACAAAGAAACCCCAAGGGGTCTACACGTGTTGCGCAAATAAACAATGCACCTGTTGTCACGTGCGGCCATATTTTGGGGCATACATTTATAACATCCTACACGAGCACAAGGTCAACTGCGCAGGCACATGGGAAGCGTAAACGGGCGGGAAAGAGGGTGAGCATGGAGGGGGGGGGGGGGTCACGTGACAAAGGGCACTGTCTAGAACATTAGACGAGATATGATATAGCCAAAACTAGATAATATGATACAAAACGGCTCGAAAGTACAATCACACAGACGTAACACTGCCCGGAACTTGGGTGACCTGCCCGTTTTGAATGATCACCGAGTGACCAGGTTGCTATGAACCCAGCCGATGAGTAAAAAACAGTAGATGACTCAGTTCACCATACGTACTTGCTGTATAACCTGGCACAACGCGTCAATACCGAATATTTTTTGCGACATGGTGTACATACCTGATGCTGAAGCGGGGCGCTATGACTACCTGGGTAGTACACGAAGGTGTGACCGCCTCGTCCACTCCCACTTCCACTATTGCTGGGAGGAGGAGGGTATACGACAGGTGCTCCGGGCCCAGGGAGCTCTTTTTCTTGGAACAACTCGACGTCAGACATCGAGTTTTTCCAGATATCGCGCTCCCCTCGAGCATACAGTTTGAAAGCCACTGTCAGGAGTCCGATCAATGCTAGTACAACTGGGGCACGAGAGTCGTTAGTCGGAGTAGCGCAGGGTAGCAGTTACTTTCACGCACGGAACACAAAATTCGCCCAAGAAAAGGCTAGAACAGTCTGAATCACGACACGAAATCAGTCTACTCGAAATTTGCTAGGGACAAGTGTAACGACGAGCCTTCATTTGACGGCAATAGTTCTCCGCAGAAACTGTTCGGCCCGAAAGTGTGAGACTAGACGATTGAACGAGCGTGCCGCAATACGTACAGGTGGTGCCGTTTTTGGCAGGTATGGTTTGTCCTTCAAGGGCGTAACAAAACTGTTGTCTGGTGCGAGTAATGTTAATTTCAGGTTCGACGCAGGTATGATAATAGTGCACATACCCAATAACGTCTTGAGAGTATGCCCCCATGGTGAGCCAGAGCGCTATTTCGGGTACTTTTGATTCATTATCGGTGTCAACTCGTTTGCCCAACGTGACTGACCGACAAGAATAAACAGCACCGCAGCATCGATTCGTGGTTGAGAGCGGAGTGCAAGTAAGATAAACACAACAATCGTAAGAGCGGAAACAACCTGAAACGCAGATTAAATCGCGTTGAGTACTTTCCGCATATGGGCTTACCAAGGAGAAGAGGAGGAAATCGTCTGAGCGCGCATCAGCAGTTGGGAGGGTCAGCTTGTACGATCATACACTCACGAAGTCCAGTAGGCAAGAGATGGGTCGCAAGATTGGCACTATCCGATCGCGCGAGTGAGCCACGGATGGGTGGTCCGAGAGAATCAAGCTCACCAGATTCCGAGCACGACTCCCGCACCAGCGAAAACAAGGGCTGCACATCACTGTCTACCGCTGCCGGCCACGAGCTAAACCTTAGAAACTCACCGAACAGGCCCAACCGGACTATCATAAACAGATGACCCATTGACGTCGAGATTAACTTGAGATGTCGTGCACGTTCGTTGAGGAGTGGCGTACGAGGGCTCAAGATATCGTTATAGTCCTAGTGGACGCGTGAGCAATAAGGCGAGGCTGTGGTCGCCGATGCCTCGTTGCAGTCGCCTGTTTGTGAAAGCGATACTTGGCTCAACCTTGGAACTTGGGGTGGCCCCCGTAATGGTCATCGAACCCTGAGTAAACAAATCGTTTCAATTCAACATCCAAAGACATAAACTTCAATACACAACATCTAATTCGTGATTTCGTCGGGTACATACAGCCTGCATAGTACAGGATTCTTAAACATGGTTTGAACAAAAATATGTTATAGGCACGTTAGAGCCTCGAAATTGGGCACGATAAATACCTTGACCTCCAGACGAAAAATACATGTACCAGGGCAGACGCGTCAGCGTTTGCGCTGCGCGTCCGTCGTAGCCAGCCGGGAAGGTGCAGCCGCTGTCGCGGTGCGAGAGCGAGACGTGCTCCCAGTGCCCGCGCGAGATAAGCCGCCAACGTCGGCTCGAGGAGAACCGTTGGCCCCTGCGCGTGTAGCGCTAGATCCCGTACGTTTCGGCGCGTTGGGGTCCCTTGGTCGCCCGCTCGCAGTTGTAGATTTAGAGGCATCGCGAGAGAGTGCGGGTGCGCGGGGAGGTGGGCCAGCTGCAGCAGGTGCAGGTCGGCCAGAAGATGTGCTTTGCTTTGAGCCGGACCGGCCGACCGTGGCGGCGCCATAACGGGTGGTGCCGGGCTCCGGAGGAGGGATCCACACCATGCGTCTGGAAGTTTCAGGTTACGAGATGAAAACATGAGGCTATTAAGCTTTGACTTACGATTCACCAGGGGCTAACTGCGACAGGTCCGCGGCAAGCAGAGGCTGCTGCGAAGGTCGAGATGCATGACTGGGCCGTGTTGCAGCTCGGCGAGGAGAGGTTGTGACAGGAGGTGGTAGAGTAGTATACCTGTCCGGCTCTTCTTTCTCTTGTGACTGCCCTTGCTTGACGGGGCCGAAAACAAACCAAGGGAACGTTGGGACCTGCACAAAATATACGTAAGATAGATGCCACGTTCTGATGGCAAAAATACGCACTCGGGCAGTCCAAACCTGTCTGCGGCCGGCGAAGTGGTGTCGAATGCACAAGGCTAACAGGAAGATGCAGAGTCCGAGGAGTAGTATTCCGTTGAAGAATGCGAGCGCCTGAAACGAATAGCCGTTGAGAGAATAGAACCAAAGCGACAGTTTGGGCATACCTTGACGGTTCGATACTGAGCAAGCAAATCCTGAGCGGGATCTATTCGAGAGCAACGTCAAAAATGTGCCATACTGATCAGTTCAGTACGTACCCCACTCTTCACCAACTTCGTCATCAGTACATTCGACTTCAATATCCGCCAAAGTTCCTGTCGACGTATAGAGGCCAAGAGCTGAAGCATGTCTTAGCCGCTTGGCATTTTCGGAGCAACGGGGAGAACAAACCAAACCACATGAATCCTAGTAGCCCCACAAAGAGCAACTCAGATCGCACTTGTGAGGCTACATATGCTTTGCGAGCTCGACCCAGCCAAATGCTACAAAACAAAAACATATCAGCACGGAACGTTTGTTTTGATGGTGCATAATCGCTACTCACAGCGTCCCAAGGATACCAAAAGTCATTATGGAAACAATTATGCCAAAAGGAATGAAGCTTGCTGTGTGCGACGATCAGCCTGAGGCACACAGGGGGATCGTCGGAAGGACATACTGAGCTCGCTGGGTATTATGAGTGTTTGGAAATGAATCAAGAGCGCGAGGACTATCAAGGTCCACAGCATCACAAAGGCTAGGCAAAATGTAAGCTACGACGAAGATCAAGCATAATACTCGCGTACCAAATATGCCAATGCGTATGGCATTGACCGTGACCGAAACTCGCATTGTGCGATATCCAAGTAAACGAGAAAAGTTGCGGCGGCAAAACAACTGGAGCAGCAGTGCAGAGACAACCGAACTCTGCACAGAATTTGTGTAGTGTGATTCTCAGCTACCTCTGCACTCTGCCAGCTGAATTTACGCGAGTCGAGCAAGTAAACACGCCCTGCGCGCAAGGCCTGGTGCCGTGTGGGTGATGGCCGTTGAGGGGAGAAAACCACGCTGCACACGGGGCGGGCCACGAGATCTGAGGCGTGCGCTATATGAAACTTCCATTGGGGGCCAGGGGAATAACAAAAATGTAGAACTGTGCAGCAGAAGTGTACACATTTGCACAAATATGGAGGTCTGGGGGGAGTTCGCTAAGTGATGGGCGATTACACGAGGCAGGCCACGAGGCAATCAAATTAGGCTCTCCCACGCTAAACAAATGCTGAGTCATATATTCTCAATTACATTTGCTCCCCACCCCTCATGCAAGTCCAGCTCGGAGCTGTTGCCCATACTCAACATACTCGTCGAGACACCGTGGATTGCGCAGCGTTGAGAGGTTAATAGTCGACTTTGGTGCGCCGTTGATGATTTTCTTCACTGGGACCTCCACCCTAGCAGAACCTTACATCAGCTTGATATCACAGGACAAGGACAATGCGCAAACCTTTTTCCGTTCAGCGTGTGCGGTATTTCGCCTTGTATTTGTAGTATCTGCACAGGATGCGTAAGTGGAGCGGGCTATACGGTTATCTCTGCTGGGCTACCTTTTCAGGACAATGCCTTGGGCTGCGCCTTTTCCTAATCTCATTCTTGATGCGTTTGCGTAGCTCATCCGTCAATGTTTCGCCATCCGCCAGCTTCACAAACAAGATCACACGTTCGTCAGCGCCTCCCTGTATCGATTGCCCCACTACCAACGAATCAAGAATGATAGGCTGAGCCGAGGACGAAAAGGTTTGATCCAATACTTCATAGATTTCGCTCGAGCCGAATCGAATTCCACCTGGGTTGAGAACACCGTCGCTCCGTCCTGGAACAAATAAGAAAATACTCAAAAGATAAACGATCGAGCTCACCTAACATAATTACCCCGCCATTCCGAGTGATGCATACATAGTCTCCGTGATCTAGGGGGCAAGTGTTTCAGACACCCGGCAAACAATCAGATTACACCTACGCCATATTCCCTTGAATACGTTAAAGTATGCCTCTTCGTATCGCATTTGCGCCTTTTCTGCTTCTTCTCTGGTCCCATACCCAGGTAGTGGCCAAAAGCCAACAGGTTGGCATGGGAAAGGACGAGTGCAAACCTAAGCGAGCAGTTGGGTTTCAGCAATTCGCAAATTTGAAAGGAGCATACTAGCTCTCCAGTTTCGCCTGGTGGCACCGGCTTGCCATCCTGCGAAAACGCCCGCACAGCCATGCCAAGCATTCGACATTGAACCTCCCCTCTGTAAACCGGGAGCACGGTGTTCATTCCCGCAAACAAGCTGAAATCAAGAGCATATGTTGCTGCATCGCTCGTAGTATAGTCAAGGCACACCTGCATATATCGGTCCCGCCTGGCGGAAAGAGTGGAGCTTGAGATATAGGCGCATATAAGGAGCTCATGGCGTACCGGTAATAGAAGCCAATAGAACATCCTTGGATATGTGCTCATACACATAATCAAACTGTTGTGGGGCCAACGGCGATCCAGTCGAGTAGATGTGTCGTATGCTAGAAAGATCGTGGTGCTCCCGAGGCTTATAATTTTTCTAGAACCGCCAAGGAGTCAGCCATGGACGATCACGGCTACCCGGGAACTCACAGCAAGTTGATCGAGGTACTTTGCACTGTAAAAAAGTTGAGACCAGCAAACAATGTCTGTTTTATATATATTAGACCCACCTTGTCCCGAAGATTGTGATTTTGAAGTCCTCGACCATTCGCCACAGACAAGAAGGGTCGCGCAGCGGACTTCCGTCATACAGCACTAGGGTACATCCCACGCCCAGACCGCCCATTAAAAATTGATACATCATCCCTGTCGAGTATCGAGGTGAGATCTAATCTATGAACATCGTGCGACTAGCGCTCACAGCCCCTGCTCACAATTAGGGTCGAGCACGGGTGGAAGGCTGCTGGACTTACGTTGTTGTATAATAAAAGAAAACATCCTTCGGCTTCATGTCCGCGCATATTAGCAGTTCCTTGCGAGATTGAAGCAACATCCCTCCCGTACGGTGGACGATTGCCTTTGGTTTACCTGGCAGCGTGAGTGTTTAGCGATTAGGCCACAAACAAAACTCAAGCGTGTACCAGTAGTTCCAGAGCTGAACATTATCCATAACGGGTGGTTAAAGTCCACACGAGTCCAGGTAATATTGCCGTCATGATCTCTACCGACCTTCGATCTTCTGCCTCGGTCCAGAAAATCGTCCCATCGTTCCCAAGCGCTCTCGCCATCGGCCGGTGGAGCTTTACCACGAGTTGCACCGATGATCACCACTCTTGGTGCCTCAAGTCCCCGCTTGTTCAACCCTGCCAACAGAGCTTCGAGCTTCGGAATATGCGGATGTCGTTTCCCATTGTACCTGAATACGACGTCGCTGAACACCCCGTAAAAAAACAGCCATGCCAAGACGTACGATACTGAGTCAGCTGCAAAAATAACTTTCGGCCTTACTTGCTCGAATCTAAGATCGCATCTTAGAGCCTATCTTCGGATCAGCTCACTTGACCTACCTCTCGAGCACGCCGTCCGGACCAAAATCCGCCGCAGCGCTAACCCACAAAGCCCCTATTGCTGCTGTTGCAAGGCAGACGACAGCAGTCTCCTGTGAAATTTCTAGACAGTTGGTGCGTGTGCAATACATTCCAATCAAACGTACGATGCAGTTGGAGGAGTATGACGCTACCCGGTCACCCTTTGTGACACCCTGCTCCGTGAGTGCAGATACGGCATCCGCGACGTTTGCGTATAAGTCAGCATAAGTCAACTTGCGAAATGAAGGCCCATCAAGGTCCGGCGTAGGCTCGACTTTGAGGAAAGATTGTCAGCGTCTGCTATGTCCCTGCCGTGCTATAGACCAACCGGCTTCTATCAAGGCTACTTTATCGGATGATCGACACCATAGTGCGTTCTCCGCCCAGTTTACGCGCGAGCCTGGGAACCAGTCTGGGTTATCTGCAGGGAAAGCCTTCTCGTCTACGACCTAAGCTCCACTGGTTAGACGCTGATTGAATGCCGGATCATCCCCGCATACGTTCTGAGCACGTTCCCCAATGATATTTGTCTCCTCCCATACCGAGTCCCAGAACTTTCCGATGTGGTCGGTTGACCAAGCCCAGAATTCATCGTAACTGGTCAAGGAAAGACTGTATTTAGCGTTTACTTTGCGCATAAGCCGCCAAGTTCTAGCATCGCTAGTGTTACGCGGATTGAAAAGAGGGTTCTCGCTCATTCGTGTGATAGAGGGTGTCAAGCTCGTCGTGGTGGTAAAAGCGGCTACACCAAGCTCCGGGCGCGAAAACACGTGATCGCGGTGAGCCCAGGAAAGCGCCGGGCGGCAGTAGATTTGCAGGACTAGAAGCACAATTGTACCACAAACGTTGCGCACTCTGTTTCTCACGAAGCCGAGTGAGTGGCTGCATTACACATCGACAACGAGTGCCAAGGATTCGATTCCCCGCCCAGACGCCCGGGGAAAACGCCAGCTCGTTGCTTTGACAAGCCTCCTCGGACTTGGCGGTGGAGACATGTGGAGAATACGTGCTGCATTAAGCGTTTTCGTCCCTTTTCTTTTGTAAGCTCAAGAGAGCGTGCCGTAGACAGTTGCTATCTGTGGAGCTTATGTGGAGGTATGCTCGGTTTTCACTAGGAGCAGCAGCTATATTTGGGCCCGCAGTGGCGCTATGACCAAGGGGGGATCACACGTTCGTCAGCGGATAAGGAAGGATTCTTATCGTCTTGGCCCGGGCGACGCGTGTCAATCTAGGAGACAATTGGAGATGCCGCACGTACCGAATACCCGGGATCAGTGGCCCTATAAGTACAGCATCGCTCGGCCGAACTGCTCATCCCAGCTCCCCAACTTCTGACTCGCTCTTAAACTTGCACTCCATTCACTCAGAGACATCCCCCGCCTCCAACATGCCCGCGTTCATCGACAGGTTCTACCCCTCCGACTCTGCGGAGGCTGTTGCTCATGCCTACATCAAGTAAGTAGTTCGTTGTTTCAGACGGCCACCTCCTGACTTCGCTGTCCCCAGAGAGCATCTTTGGCACGATCCCACCATCACCATTGACACCGTTGGACTGTGCGCATCGTATGCGGGTACGTGCTCCTCTGTGTCGTTCGGAGCGCATGTTGCTCATCTCGACCATTTCAGCCCTCTCCCGCTATATTATCGGCGAAGACCTCTACGTGCCACCACGAAACGAGGCCGAGCTTAGCTACATTCTGTGCGTATTCCAACGTTCTGATGGCCCGTCAACGCTTACCGTTCCCCACAGTAAGCGCTACACAACCGATGTCCTCCACTCGCTCGTATCTCAAGCCCGTGATTCCGAACTCCGAACCATGCTGCCAAAAGTATGTTCTCTCCGCTCCCGCCGGCTAAGACAGCGGACTGATTTTGTAATGCTCTCTAGGCTCGTCGAATCGCTGCTTCCTCGCTGGATGCCATCCTCCGCAACCCTGAGCACTGCGAAAACCTGTTGATCAGGCATTCGCCGCCCGAGAACGACGTGGTCTCTCTTCCCACGTCTCAGGCACGAACCGATAGCCCCATCCCCCAGTCGAGGGTTATCCGAACCGCATAACTGCCCCGCTGCCTTGCATTCTCCCCCATCGTTCTCTTCGTTGTTGTATCATTGCGTCTGAGTGGCCATATTTGCCCAAGTATTTATTCCTCCGCCATGCCGACTTGCCATGTTCTGCAACCTTAGTGTTACCCGCATGTACTTGCATGTAGCTACATTTGTATAATATTCACCCCACTTGAACTATGATCTACCATTGCCTTGCGCATTGTCTGAGGTTTGGGGCTCCACACAGTCGAGGCACTGTCGAAGCGCACTGCCCAGGTATGACTTCATACTCGCGTTTATATTGGTGATTCTGGGGATCGAGGGTCGAGCTAAAACTCAGCTCTAACGCAAACGGTCGACTCGAGGACAAGATAGCCCAGCACGAGACGCGTGCGTTGCAAGCCACGTGACGCCCGGTGAAAACAACGAACGTGCGTCCTTTTGAGACCGCGTACTGAGCGCTTTGCACCGGAGAGACTTTTCTGTGTAGCTTCGAGCACTGCATTCGCCGACTCTGTCGTGTTACTACCTCCGCTCACCAAACGGCCTCGGCATCGGGTACAGCGTTTGTAACTCGTATGAGCGGCTGTCCGAGCTCGACCTCTTGACTTTTCGGCAATCTTACTCTGACACCGCTTTTCTCGCACGTTCGAGCGTTGGGAGACGTGGCTATGATGCTATCTACACGCACACAACTGGCGGCACTCGCCCTAGCTGCCGCGTCTCAGTCAGCACTGGCTTCACAGACACATCTGCATTCCTCGAACTCGGCGACAGGATCCGGAGGTACGTGTCTCGGTTGAGATTTCAGCCCGGGATTCCAACAAAACAAAGCTATAGCAAAGAAATTACATGGGCGGTTTATCCATATCACTGTAGGTTTGGGTTTAGCCTTGGCACAGACGTTATTCAGCGCTTGTTGGAATAGGACATGCACCCAGATGGTTACTACCTACCAGCATCCTCGATATCTAGCTCGTGCCATTCCAACAAGCCTCGCAGCGATCCAGACCGCGCGGGGTATTTTGGGGCTCCGGGAACAGACTGTGACAGCCCCTTGTCGCTCATCAACGCGACGTTTGCATGGCTAGAGCAAGAATGGGCTGACAAGATCGACTTTGTGATATGTAAGATTGCTTTCTCCGATGATTGCTTTCTGCCTTCCCGACAATGGCCTGACTTTTCGTTTCGTAGGGACTGGTGATAATGCGAGGTGAGTATCGACTGTCGCGCTCGTCAACCCCAGTCGAACCTGATGTGTGGGATTCAGACATGATGTCGATAGTGGAATTCCTCGTACACCGGCAGAGATCCGTGATATGAATCGGGACATGGCACATAGGATGGACGCGTTGTTCACACCACGCGGGGTGCCCGTTGTGCCGAGCATCGGCGTAAGTGTTTATGAACAATAGTGGAACTAATCTAACTTGCAATTTGCAGAATAATGACATATGGCGTATGTATCTACTTGATTTAAATGTTACTTGGCTCATGTCCGAAACTATGTTGACTGTTTAAGCACACGTAAGTAACGTCCGTCCTTGATGTTAAATGTATTGAGTAAGCTCCTGCAGAACATTATGTACGAGGTATGTTCCTATATCGATATGTGGGACGCTCGGAGCTGAGACGTCATACTAGGGACCCAGCGCGATTACAAACGACTTTCTCGAGTGAGTACCTCCGTTTCAGTGCCAAATCTGCTCCAACCCTCGTCGCGACAGGACATGGAGAAGTTTTGTGCCATTTCCTGCATACCAGGTATTCCAACGAGGTGTATATTTCTCCACCGAGGTGTGTTGCCCCGCGAACCCCTGAAGGACAGTTGACAAATCGCTCGGCTTCAGCTGGTACCCAATCAGCTTGCTGCAATCAGCTTGAATACCCTATACTGGTTTGAGAGTAATAAAGGTAAACTATTCAGCCATGTGGGTTGCTCATCGACTAAGCGTCCCCACAGCTGTGGATGGCTGCCCAAAAAAGGGAAATGACCCAGGCACCTTGGAGTATGTACATCCAGAACTCCTTGCCTATTCCTCCATTAATTTCGCCCTACTGCTAGGCTGGATTGGCTCGAGGTTCAGCTCAAGGTGTATCGATCCCGAAGAATGCAGGTAAGCCTCGCAACCAGGGTCGTTACTCTCACGTGCTCAGCCTTGGTTTACAGGTGTGGCTTACTGGGCACGTTCCGCCGACTCCGGGCAAGTGTGCGCCACAAGTCGACATGGCTACAGAATTTAACCTTCGGGGCTTTTAGGCGACTATTTTGCGCGCTGCTTTACCCGATACGGAGAACTTGCACTGAGATAGTGAGTCTAGAGTTTTTGCACAAGGATGTATCCCAGATTAATGGATCCGCAGCCAAGACACGATCGTTGGGCACCTATTTGGGGCAAGTTGTGAATACGCGGGATTATCCGACTAAAGCTGACTAGATGCGTGGGTTTAGCACAAGAATGTGGATCATGTAAGTCCACCAACTCTTCAGCTCTAGTGCTCACCTCACTTGGCCATAGTTTGTGCTTCATAGCGTTGACGACGTATTGTCGGCTGTGCCTTCAATGCGCATTACAGGCCGGAAAAAAGAACTTGTGCTCGCAGAAACCATACACTCTAGCTGCAAGGAGCTCGCTCGCAAGAACAAGTTAGACTACGATGACTATTTTGTCGTGTAGGTTTGTTCTCGGGATCCTACTAAACAGCTAACCCGAGTCGATCGAATAGGAACATCGGACCATCGGTCATACCCGAGTATACCCCGAGCGTACGAATCTTTACCTACAACGTCACCAACGCCGGATCGTCAGACCTTGGTGACAACGAGCACGCCGTACTTGATTCGAACGAGCAAGTATATCCCTTATAGCTATGAGCGCATTTAGTTTACGTGGATCACTCCAGACTGGACATTTCAAAGATCGATTGTTCAAAGAAAGAAAACAAGGACAAGAAGCAATGCGTATTCAAGAAACCCAGGCATGCGAACAAACACAGCCCTAGCCGAACGAATACACTCTGGAGTCCGACAGGGTATTCCCAGGTATGCACATAAACTCTAATTCCAATCCAACGGCGATTCTAACTCGAACAAGTTTTTCATCCCTCCGTCCAACTGGGCCAAATCCAACGAATCGCGCGCACCTGGCTACGAGCTCGAGTACATAACGTATTCGCTCGACGCACTACGGGGCAACGTCTCGCTCATTCCCAGGCACTTGCTCCCACCCGAGCTCCAAGAGGGCGCAATCGAATCGACAACCGAGTCTCGCTATGCGCCGTTTGGATTGGACGATTTGACGATTCCGAGCTGGATAAAGTTTGCACGTAAGATGGGCAGGAAGAAGAAGCTCTGGCGGCGGTTCGAGGAGGCTATGTTCTTGGAGACACGTATGGATACGGATTGAAAGGCAAGCACTACACCCCTGTTTAGGTGTAAACGCGTTTAGAATTTGCTCGGGGATGCAGAGTTTACGAAATTCGATGTATACACGCATATATTCAACTTGCACTGATTCGGACAAACGTCTCCACCGACTTGAGCCGGGATATCAGAGTCTGAGCCGAAGGCAGTGTCCCTGTTTGATGCTGCGGTCTGAGAAGCTAGGGCATGTCGGGGCGCTCTTGCAGTTGCTGACTGGTGCACGCGGCACGGTTTGAGAACTCGAAACGCGGTCGGTCTGCGTTTCGAGAAACAGCAGTGGGTCCCCGATGCGTCAGTGGGTCTGTTTTTGTTTTTGTTTTTGTTTTTGTTTTTGTCATGGGCACATCGCTCGCTTGCTGGTGTCGCAGGCCCCAAGTTGTGCCTGTTCCTCCTGTCATGTCTGGGCCCCTCAATCAAGTAGACTCTCGGAACTGTGAGCCTAAGGTATTTGACAGCCGGCGGCCGCTACCAAATGGAGTGGGGAGCTGATCGTCGTCAAGGCCGTTGCCGAGAACACACATGCTAATCTGGGGCTGAAATGAAAAGGTATTTCCGCATTATTTTTACCAAGCATAGTCTCCGGGCAAGAGACGTAAAGCTGCCCACGTTGATTAGATAGGATGGACGGGTGATGGGCCACTGACAGCGGGATGTGCGCGAAATGAAATGGATCGAAGAGCGTGCGGAATTGAACAAGATGGCGAGGAGATGATGTACGGGGTGGGCAGTGTTTGGGGGGGCGTTGACGTTGTGCATCAGGATGAAGACTGGAGCTTATACTGAAACACACCTTGGTGCCACAAACGTTTATCTAGAGTATAGCGTAGCATACGAGGTGCGCCGACGAGGCCGAGGCTGATGCTCAATAACTCGCGAAGGCTTTGCAAGGGCCTTGAGGTCGGGACTCGCCGTCCCCCGCGGGAGAATGGCTGAGAAAATGAGGGCGGGGCGTATTCCGAGCACATGAAATTTGGGAATTCTAACGTGTGGGAAGAGGCGAGGTCATTATGAATACTAGGGTTAGGGGAGGAATGTTGGTTCGGTGCCGGGGAGTGCAGGTGGGGAATCCACTTGCTGAATGGTCAGGAAGCTCAGCAGCTAGGGGAAATCTGTTGAGATATTGTCCGCGAGGTACGGGTTTGCAGCATCCGTTAATCACTCGCTACCGGAACAAACTGGGGCGTCAAATCGTCGAAATACGTTCGCGCATAATGTGAGGCCACTTACGTGTAGAACACCGCAGGCACCGAGATATCGCTTGTTGGACAGGATTCCCAAGCTTGTGACCTGGACGAACCATATGAGTATGTCCCACCGTGTATTATCAATGGCTGGGGAAGTCCAGTGGGTTAGACCATAGATGGATGATATCCGCGCCTGGCGGATTTTCGTCGTCGGGGGGGAGGGTCACAAGAGCGATGGGCTGACTGGTGCGCTGTATTCTGGCCGAGAGTTATCTTTGAGATACGAGTGCTGGGGTGAATGTTCGACCGAACAGTCGAGAATGGGGCGGCGGCTGTATGCGCGCTAGCACAGGTGAGAAAGGTTTGAGGGGGCAGATCAGGAAGGCGTCTGAAACTCGGTGTTTCAGGTGCCCGAATCAGACATCACGTGCGACGCGTTCTGATCGCTGACGGTGGCGGGTCGATCAGGACGCGCGACACGTGGCGGCGACGACGACAGCCTTGACGCTGCGGGTAGGTGTATGCGCGGCGGGAGGGGCAGAGCAGCAAGGAGGGGCGAACAAGGGAGCGTGGGATGGGGGGCGGAAGTTGTGTTCTTCGCCGAAGTGGGCAGGGTTTGTGTAGGGGCGGCTGGGACTGGAGGTTGAAAAGGAGATTTACCGGTCGTCCTGGCAGCACCATCCGCTCGACCACACAATCAAGTAAGTGCATCGGCCCCTGCTTCCGCGGCGCTGGGTCCGGGGGGTATACCTGCAGTCGCTGACGACGACGCTCTCCATTAGCTGCTCACTCTCGCGGCTGGCCCGCTTTCTACTGCTTTGGGTCAGACTGCGGCTTCGTTTCCCGCGTCGACGTTCGCTCATTCTCTTTCTGTTTGCATGGCCTCGCCGTCCATGCTCGCCAACCCCCTCGCATTCGAGCAGCACTTTTCGCCCGCACATTCGCGCTCCGCGTCGTCCGCGTCGTCCAGCTCGCTCTTCTCGTCCTCCGCCCAGCACGTGCACGGCCTGGCGCCCCAGCCATTCATGTCGGCGCACGAGGACCTCTACCATCTCCACGCTCGCCATCCCCACCCGGTCGCCCCGTCCCACACCCGCCACTCTTCCGGCGCTTCCCAGTCCACTTCGTACTCGCTTGGCACAAACCTTCACACACCAGCAGACTCGCCTCCCGCTATGGCCAATTACAAGAACCACATCTCCCGATCCACCCACATCCGCCGTGCTCGCGCCGCCTCGTCGCCCTATGGCCGCGATGATGGCATGCTCTCTGGCTCCGATTCCCTGCGATCCTCGTCGAGCGAGGCCGAGGACATGGCGGCTGCCTTTTTCGCCCCGCCGGATTACGGTCCCATGTTCGCTGATGCTCCCGGCATCGCGCCCGAGGCCATGCATCCCGCTCCCGCTTTTGGCCATATGACCCTTGGCCCCGCTCAGCAGCTCGAGCAGCTTGCCGCCAACGTCCGCGCTGCGACCACCACGAGTGCCTCGGACCGCGCGAAGCAGATATTTGTTCAGGCTTGGTTTGTACCTCTCATTACCCCTTGCCAAATCAGCTGACAGCCCTCTAGGCTCACCGCCAATTATGCCCAGTATGCCGACGGCAATGTTCCCCGCCAGGGCCTCTACAACTCGTACAGGAACATCTGCGACGTCCATGGCATCCCTCACATCAACACCGCGACGCTCGGAAAAGCTATCCGCCTCTGCTTCCCTGCTATCAAGACCCGCCGTCTGGGCGTCCGGGGGAATAGCAAGTATCACTGTGAGTCAATTTTTCCTTGTCCGCCACTAGTGTCTTACTGACTTGCTCTAGACTGTGGAATTCGCCCGGTGACCGCCACCGAGGTTGCGTTTTTGCAAGAGTTTATCCGGAAATCAAACCAGCAGGCACAGCTCGCCATGTCCATGCGCGCCGCAGGTTCCTCTCAATCGGGCTCCGACGCACGCTCCGGAGAGGAAGACGAAGAGGACGACGAGTCTGATGCGCCCCCTCCCAGCCGCGGCGGCCTCCATCTGGGGGTCGAGGCCAAGGCGAGCACCTCGGCCTCACTCGACGACAAGACGCCCACGACAAACTCTCTGCTTTCCGCCGCACAAGGTTCCCGCAAGCCTACCGATGGGTTTACCCCTGCCCAGATCCGTAGCCGAAAGAACACGGTGGCCGATGATAACACTGCCAAATCCCCCTCGACCTCGATTGGTAAAGACGCTGTTCCTTACGTCGCCCCCCACTCGCACATCTCGGTCCGGCAACTTCCAAATTTCCCGAACATCGAGGAGGCGCTAGGCGTAAATGCGTCGGCTACCTCGCCTCAGAACGTGGCGGCGCGCGAAGTCTGGCGCTGGTTTGAAGCTCATCTCGACGGTTTGATGGAGAGCGTTCGCACATTCCGTTTCGACCAATTTGAGATTCACCTCCGAACTTTCTGGGCCGGGTTAAGCGGCGATCACCGCGAGGTTGTACACGCGCCTGCGGTGGCGGGGTTGATGGCCAAAGCCGATGCAATGGTGTATGATGTGGGTCTGTCCTTTGTCCAAACCAACTTTTGTCTGACGCCACATCCCAAACAGGAAATTTTAGAGATACTCCGCTCGCAGGTTTTGGCTCCGATCCCTCCCCAGGCTTTGACAAGTCTGCGACAATTGGCCGATAAGATGGAGAAGATCTTGCTTGTTGCACTCGAAAACTTTGGCACTACCTTTGTTGAGCCCAAGGTTGAATTGGGCGCCCGCTTTGGGCACCTTGTTTGTGCGTAACGTTGTCTGGACTTTGGTATCTTGCTGATCGTTCCGAATAGTGCGCTTCCTGGACATCTTCCAAGTCACACAGGCACTGTCGTCTGTGCTTACGAACCCCAAGCAATTGTCCGACATGAGGCGGTCCTGGCGCGACATCGACTTTGAGTCGGTCCGCAACCAGTCTGCCCTTGTGTGCAACTGCCGTCACGAAGACCTCGTGCAGCTACTCGAGGTCGACTTTACGACACTGCTCGACGGGCTTGCTGCCTCTGCCGAGCCTGTGCGTGACGTGATGGCCTGGGCAGACAATTGCTGTGAGCGTTTGATGGGCGCACATGGTGGCGTAAGCGGCCACGAAGCGCGGGCGACCATGAGCTCGCGCAGCGTGCTTATTCGCTGGCAGTACGTGACGAGCCAGATTATGCGTGACCTGGTGAGCGATTTTTTTCGGTGCTCTCAATTGGCTGCATGCTGACGGAAGTCGCGTAGACGATTCGAAGTGATCCAGCGTTTGGCGCATTCCAAATTTTGAAGCTGTTTATGGAGTAAGCCTCAGCAGAGTTGTGTATCATATCAGTGCTGACGGGTTTGGGCTTGCAGTGATTGGATTGCGCTCAACGTATTGCGCAGCGTGGCCTTGTCGACCAACTCGGTAGCCGCCTCTGTCGAACCTGTCATCCAACAACAATTTTTCACCATGTCTCCCATGGGTGACCAAGACAACCTCGCCCCGCCCGACTTTGCCAACGCGATGGACGCGCGGATGCAGAGCCACTTGACGCCTACGACCTCGAGCATGCTCGCCGTCCTGAATGATACCTTTCCGACCGGTCTAGATGCTTCCGCCTCGGCGTTCCACAGCAGCGCGTACGATGGGATGCAGTTTGGCCAGCCGTCCCAATCGGACTTGATTGCACCGCTCGCCACGCATCACAACGTCCCGTTTAGCGATTTTGGAGGACCAAGCAACTTTGACATGCCCGCATTTCCCCAGGATGCCATCCCGCATCCGCCCTCGCACTCTGGGTCGCCCGAGCCCGCCTCGGGTGAGCCCGTAAAGGACGAGGCTTAAAACGACTTTCTTTGATTGGTCGGGTTTTTTTGTTGGTTTGCGGGCGGGAGGAAGAACTCGCCGGCACCCTTATTTAAAAAGATTCTGTTCTGTTCATACGCGATGGTTCCGCGATCCACACTCCTTTTTTCCCGCTTGGGTTCTCTCGTCTCGCGTGAAGTGCATACTTGGCAAGTGTATTTGTGTCCCAGTACGATCCGCCACGCTTCCTCTACATTCGTCCACCTTTGCTGCTCAATACACAGGCGTAGCCCGAGAGGATGCTCGCTTTTCTTGGGTTTGTTCTCTTTATTCCGCGTTGTTCGACATATTATTCTCGTTCTCTGTTTTGTTCCCATTCCCCTCGGTTTGGTTGTAATTTTTCTACTAGCGATACCACAGCGAATGGCCTTGCTAGACCAGGAGCTAATTGCCTCAATCAATTCAATTCTGTTTAAACTATCAAAAACGGCCGCCCTTAGATGTTGTTCGTCAAGAATAATATGTATCCGAGGTAAGGTGTACAAACATAAAATGCGAGTAGTATATGTAAAATTAAACAGATATCTATGCAGAGGCCTCCGTCTCCTTGATCTCTTCCAGCTTTTCGTCGACCTGTTCCGAAGGAACTTCGGTCGAAACATCTTCCACTACCACGGGGGTGGACTCAGGCTCCGCAGGATCCTCGCCGTTGCCGTTGGGAACCTCTGCGGACACGCCATACCCGTTCGTGTCGTTGCCAGCGAGCGCCTCCAGCCTCTTGATCTCCTCGTCTGCCTTGGCGATCTTTTCAGCCGTGACCCGCTGTGGAGGATCAATCGTCAAAACAGAAGACGGGAAGACGACAACGACCTGATCGGATGCGTACCTTTTGGTTAGCGATGTACCAGTCCCTCTTCTTTTGCAAATCTGCGATACAACGTTCCACGTCCGCGTTGGACGACGGGGGTGGGATAGACAGGGTACCCAGCGCCGTCAGGGTGGAGAACGAGACTTGGAACTGAGCCTCGGGTTTGGGCGCAGGCGCGGCGGGAGCAGGATTCGACTTGGGCGCGGGTCCCTTCTTTTTCTTGGCCACAAAGTAGTTTTCTTCATCCTTGCCTTTCTTTTTCAAAGCCACCATTGCTGGGTCGGCTTCGACCTGGCGGATTGAGAGCTCAGGGACGCCGCTTACGCCGGCAGACTTGGAAGTTGAAACTTTGGTGTCGGCAGCTGCGCCGCTGATTTTCCCAGAGAACAGGTCTGCCAAGAAAGTCAGAACGCCCAAGATTTACTAGGATATGCGTACCAATCAGAGTCTGGCAATCTTCAATCTCGACCTGGAATGCGGGAATCTCGGCCTCCTCCCGGAGCTGCCTCGCTCTCTCTTTACGCCGTTCTTTCTCTTCTTGTTCCCGTTGCAATCGTGCACGTTCTGCTCGGCGCGCACGGTCCTCGGCAACTTTGGCATAGTACCGGTCATTTGCCTCGCGGAACGCAGCCGCCTTCTCGCGCTTCTCGGCCCAATGTGCGTCGAGCTCGGCAGACAGCTTTGTGCGCTCTTCATACAGCTCGTTCCGGCACGCCCATGCTTCGTCTTCCTCCTTTTTGATCTCGTCGAGTCCCAACTTGATCTCGTCGTAACGCTCCGAGACAGCCTTGGCCTCGGGATCGTCGAGCAGCTTCTTCAGCTCGTCAATGCGAGCCTTGTCAGCCTGGATGGACTCTTCATCGGGCTGGAAGGCCTCGACGGTCTTGCGGGAGCGTCTAAGCTGCGAGATCTCGTTGATGGCGCGTTTCTCGTCTGCAATCTTCATGTTCCCGCTCTCGATTTGGCCATCCAATTTCCTGTTTACCAAATTTGTATGGGTAAACGCGTCAATGATGCTGAAAGTGCGTACTTGATGCGGTCCTCAATTTCCTCGACGGTCTTATACTGCACTTTGGCTTTGGCCGCCTGCAAGTCCTTGATCTATGCAACCACTTTAAAGGCAAGCTTTATGAGCGGAGGTCGCTATGGGCGCACCTTTTTCTGAACACCATCCTGCAAGGTCTTGAGCTCTTCGAAGATGTTGTTGCGAGAAAGCTTGTTCTCAGATTGCTGAGACTGCAAAGAATACAGCTCTGCACGCAAAGCGGCCTTGCGCTCGCTCTGAGGACCGTTTTTACCCATAGACCCGATTTTATCCTTGACCGCGTCCTACAAATGCGTGCATGATGATCCTACATGCGCACTACTACACGTAAAGGACCCAGTCACATACCAGTTTGCTCTTAAGAGCATCGATCTCGTTTTTCAGGGCTTCCTGCTGAGCGTTGAAGGCCGCTTGATCAGGTCGTCCACCAGCAACCTTGGGCACATCGTCGGCAGCAGCAGATCCAGTCGTGGGAGCAGCAGCGGGCGTTTTGGCGCTTGAGGACTTGACAGCCGGGGCTGCTTTCTTCTGGTCCTTTTTGGGAGCGGCGGCGGAAGGCATGGCGATGACGACGGCGACGATAAACGATAAAGCAGGGGCCTGAATAAGACGATCTGCCTGGCGCGGGCGTTTAGAGTTGACTTTTTTCCGGAGACGGTGGTGGTTCTGGAGAAATCTTGAAATCAACGTGGCAGCTGCAATTTGGTTTGATTGATGCCTTCGGTTTGGGATCGGCAATTCCATATATGTCGACCGGAAAACCAGATAAAATTACAGTACTGTTCGACAGCAAAAGTTCAACTCCAAACACATCATCTGCCCTGCCAGGCTGTCGAGTCAAGCGTCTTGATGTCCGCCATTAGTAGGCGACCTGCTCGTCTAGCGCCTTGACCTCGGCATGTACCTCGTCGTATAACTCCCGATAGTCATCCTCCTTGCTTTCAACCATACCCTCCTGGCCCTCGATCTTTTTCTTCTTCTTCTTTGCATCTGGACATACCAATACGCAACTAGTGGGTCGTTTTGTCGAGCTCGCCTGTCCCAGCTCTTCTTTCGATGCGACAAAGACGTAGGGGATTGATGCGTCCTCGGCCATGACGGGAAGGTGGGAGATAATGTCGATGGGGGTGATGTCCGCCGCCAAGATGAGAAGACTATCTCAGTAGTCTGGTTAGTAAACGGTTAGAAATGTTTGGAGTATGCGCATGCGCACCCCTTCTCGCCCTTTCGTATGCTCTTGACTACTTCCTTGACTCCTCGCTTGACCTGCCTGCCTTTGGACGCTGCGAAATCGGCGATAGGTTAAGATCGATGTCTTTGAATAGTACCGGGACGAGACTCACCCTTCTTGACCGTCTTGTGAAGCTTCTTCACCAGCTTTTTATTCGCCAAAGGGTGCGCTATGGGTGAGAGCTACAACAAATGAATATTTGGGGGACAGTTACCACCTTGAGCTCCACACTTACCTCTTCTATGGGCACAATAATCGCCTCTTTCTCGTCTTTTTCCTTTTTCGCTTTCTTCGCCTATTAATTAGGCATCGATTAAGTCGGGATTACGCTCATGGTGCTACGAGACTTGCCTTGACCACCTCAACCGCAACCGCTTGTGCAGCCATAGACACATCGCCCTCCTCGTCGACGTCAACCTCAATGGGGTGCTTGTCCTTCTTGGACTTTTTCTCCGATTTGTCTTTGGGCATGATGTGTGTCTGCGCTGGAGGAGGGAGGTGATCAGGGTGAAAATTAGTTTCCAATTCCAATCATGAGGACAGGTGGCTGTGTAGCTCGGATTAAGGTATTTGACAATGTACACTCGAGGTTGCTCGACCTCAATTATCTGTGGCTATATACAATTGAGGTTTAATCCCCGTGCAGCTGGGTCGCTCGCCTCAAACTCGCAGCGGGAGACATCCCACCGGCCCATTCTTCTTCCTCACTACTCGAACTACTCTCACTCCACCCATCATCGTCCCGAACTGTATTCCTTGGTGGTGCGGGGCTTCGGCTCCGTAGAGACGACAGCGCAGACAGTGGGCTCTTTCGGAATCGTTCCATGAAGCTTGGGGTCCGCTGGTGATTGGGTCGGGGTGCGGGTTGCTGGAGTGCCGGAGTAGGAATAGAGGCATATTGCCCTGGAGACGGGGGTGAAGGTGCTCCAACCTGTCTCCGTCTGAGCGATCCATCATCGTCCCGTATCGATCTCGTAGCGTCATCTGCGCGCAGCCGTGCCGCAAGATCTTTGCTGAGATGGTGCTGGTGCGGACGCTTAAAGAACTTTTGGGAGCCTGTAGCGAATCCACGCTCCGCTTCGGAATCGACTGCCAGTTGCTCCTCGAGTTCTTCGCCCCCTAGTGATAACAACTTGTCCCTGGTATCCTCTTCCCTGGTGCGAGTACCGCCAATAGCCCCAGTAGGGTCACTCTGGGATCGCAACTGTATTGGGTCATGAAGGTCAAACTGCTTATCTGGATCTCCGGGAGACATTATCTCGTTGTTGCTGGGCCCGGCATCAGCGCCTGCATCCACATCGATGTCTGGTGCGGCAGATCGTGCAGGGGGAGCGGCAGTTTGGCGAAGTGCTTTACGCCCGCGGTAGATCTCGCGTTCAATTCGAACACGGTTTTCAATCAAGTGGAGCTGGATAAGAGGCAATAGGTGAGAATAACGCTTTAGGTATAAAAAAGGCACTTTTACCTTTGGCCAAGTAACACGTTGTCCAACCACCATCATTCGCTCTAGCTCTTGTTCATCTGGATCGCTATCTACGGCGTCAACAATCTGCTAACTATTCTGTTATTTGCGCTCTTATTCACCTTAATATATTGAGCCAATCCTGTCACCAGTCCGTTAGGCTTGTGCACGCAAATTATCAAGGAATTGGATGGGGCTTGCCTGGAAGCGTGTCCTCGGCCAGATTGTCACAGATCCTTCGAACTTTTGTGTGAATACACTAGACCAGTCTTGACCTAAGAGTCGAGGGAGAAGTTCAAGATCCCGAATGACCTAGGGATACTCAGCCTGAATCCTGCACTACTCGAAACCAAGGCTTGGCCTACCTTGAAATTCTTAGTGAGCTCGAGTTTAAGGTATTGTTCTGCAGCGGAGAGAAGGAAGCCGCCTCGCCAACCTACGCCAAGATCAGCAATGATACTCTGCACAGAGGCGTCCGCAGAACCGACCTTTTCCCTTCCGATGCGCGACCGGCTTTCCTGGTGATCCGCGCGGAGCGAAGAAGAAAAGGTGTACATGAGGGTTGACTTGCGAAACGATAGGATGGTTGACTAATGAAACGTGAGTGTACTGTTCGGTGTCGGGCGAGATGACGAACCATTAAACAGCAAGTTAAGACTCTGGAGCGGGATGTCGACTCTTTGATGGGTGTAAGTTGCTGTGTTAACAATGGGAGGAGGGATGGCTCACCTCAAGCTTCCGTCCTTGAACCTCGAACCGTAGTTCCAGGGCACGATTGCTCCTGTCTTGGTCTTGTGCATTAGCACAACAGGGTTTAGAATCCCGGGTACAGCAGCGCTTGCAATAATTGCGCTGGCGTCCCAAATTAAATTTTAGATAGAAGACTTGAGGTATATGAATTGTGTATATACCTCCATATTAGACAGTCTGGTGCCGTAAGGTGGTTAAGGAGCTTGGTAGGGGAGTGTTGGTCGAACGGGATAACGGAAATGTTAAGAACGCGTCCTGTGCGCTGGTACGCCTCGCGGAACGTGAGGGAACCACGAGTAAACCAACATGCCTGTGCCGATAATGTGAGTTTGACGGGCCGGGGTGACCATGAACCGATCGCACCTTTCTTGCCCACTGGGCTGTATCAAATCTTGCACCCGTCATGCGGAATCTCCTGAACCAAATTCTCATCGGCTCCTCGCATGCCGTAATCCGCTCCGCCAATTTCGGCACCAAGAGCTGCTTCAACTCTTCATCCGTCCTCGTGCACACCAATGCCGCAACCAACCCTCCAGCGCTCGTACCTGCTACTACGCGTGGGAGTAGGCCAGCGTCCAAAAACGCGCGAACGACACCAAAGTGATAATAACCAAACGAGGCACCACCCGAGAGACATAGAGCTGATGCCCCGAGATTCTTGTTGGCAGATCGGAAGAAGCGGCGTTTCTCTTCGGGAGAGAGCTGGGTGGTCGTGCGAATGTAAGCAAGGGCTTGGGTGACTTCGGTAACGAAGTTTTCGACGAGGGATTTTGTGCCTAGGAATGTCTGTGAAATACGTGAGTATGAGGAACCGAGGGAGAGCACGGGAACAGACCTCGCTGTAGAGCCGAGTGGACTCGACGCCCGCGAAATTTGCACGAATGCATACTTCAAGGACACCCAAAACACCACGGGCATCGTCTCTCTGGCGCAGAGATTTGAGAGAGCGGTAGACCTAAGTGAGATTAATTAGGGGTAGAGCGGATATAAACTGTTTGTTGGGGTTACCTTTTTGACAAGAGTCCAGTCATAGTACGCATCCTCGTCTTCCTAAAGGGGATCATAAGCAGAGGTTGCGGATATAACTCTGCTAGACGCACTTGTTTCCATTCGTTGAAACCGAGGTAGTCATCCATCACACGAGCAGCATCTTTCCATTGTTCATACGTACGAGCCTGTCGGAGGTTGGCCCTGAGCTTGCCTTTCTTTCCTCGCCCTTCTTAAATGAGCAGGGTTAATAACCTGGGAGACTTGGACACGTACACGCTAGGAGCCACTCCAAGGCATTGACACATTGCCTGATCCAGACATATGCATAAAACTCGAGAAATATGACCAGGAATAACAACCCCTAGGAACACGTGAGCGATAGGGAAGTGTAGTAACATAATACGTACAAGGAGCGGCCAGCGAACAACATGATAGAGTAGCTCGCGGTGACGTGGTGGGAGGGTACCTCGCCGGCGGCTATATGGCGTGAGCACAAGGCTTAAGGAGGATTAAAGTAGATACTCACCGTTTCACCCGTTGGTTGATCGGTGCAAAGTCGCTCAATGCAGACACCTTGCGAATACGTTCGTGTGAGGGGCGGGGTGTGCCAGGGATGGATGGCGAGCCAGCGTTCGAATCGTCAGGGAGTGTGAGTTCATCGGCTTCAAGAGCCTTGGCGAACGCGAGAATATGTCTGAAATAGATTAGAAATGTGTAATAAATCGTCGTATTTACTTACTCTTCATCGACATAGTCATGGGCAAGCTCAACGTCGAGAAACCCTTCCTCTTCGCGGAGCGTCATGGAGCGGGAATCACGAGACAGGTGCACCAAATCAAAGGTTAAGCTTGGGTTACATCAGCAGGGTCACGTGGGATCGCGGTAACAATTTGTGTGGCATTCTTTCACTCTTTGCTCGACAGTCGTTGTCTCGGTGTTTGTTGCAGGCAGCAGACATGAAACCCTTTTCTCTGGTAGATCGCCAGTCTGGCCGCAATCGTGCACGCGAAGGTCTCATTCCCGCCGAAAACCACCCGCTTTCGCCCCCCGACACCGAGATTTCTTCGCAGCTCGACCCGTACGCTACGCCGTCTCGGCGGCCGTCGCTCGCTCACCCGGACCCCATATATGCCCTTCCAACGATACCGGCGACACCTGAAGCTACACGAGAATCAGCTGGCGCGCGTTTTCGCCGCCTTGCCGGGATCCCGACAACGCAATCTGGCCCGCGCGAATTTCGTGGCGCTTCTCGGCCGCAAACGCGGTGGCTCATTGTGCTGATGCCTCCACCTCACCTAACTGACGAGCTTGCTGTTGGCCATCGCTCGCCTGGTCGTATCGCCAACGGGTTGCTTATTCCGTTGTTCCCCACTGTTCGTAGTTTTCACCATTGTTACCAGCGCTTACGGCACTGAATACCCATGCAGCTCTTTGCCCAACTCACTGCTATTGCTAAGGAGTTCAGTCTACCGAGCACCACTGGCTTGTGCCTTTATCTTCACCTCCCCGATGCACCTGCAACCCCTCGCATCACAGACGACGCATGGCCCTTGCTTTGGAGTCGTCATCTTCATACCGATGATTCGGCACTCCCCCTCGGTCTTCCGGTCGCCGGTCGTGTTGAATTTGACATCGACATCCCCAACGCACGGTGGTACCCTATGTGGTTCGCTCACGTCTCACGCCAGGAACTGGTGCCCGATCTCGCTCGTGCGATCCCTCCGAGTCCAAGGGGTCTTGGGCGAGATTTATCGCCTAATGGTTCAACCCGCGCCCCCAAGAGTGTTCCGCGTCCGCTTGCATTGGTCCCTCGGGATGAGCCGGTTGTCCAAGTTGATTCGGCGCCATCACCCGTCCCGAGCACATCCGGGCCAAAGTCCGCAAGCAAGGAAACCGTTGAAAAAGTTCGACGGTGGAGCGCCCTGGTTACCCCTAATCCGGCTGTTCGTGTAGACTCCCTCTCGACAGAACTTGTTGCTGCTGGGGAAACTATAGTCCCCCCTTCGACTAACGAAACCCCGGCTCCACTCTTGACCGAAGAAACACCCGAAGACGAACCTCTCAACCTCGAGGACTTTCAATGGTCTATCACCTCGGCTGGTCCACCTTCCCCTACTTCATCATGCGCAACTAGCGCCTCTTCTCGCGTTATTTCTGTCCACCTCCTTCAACGCAACGAAGGGTCCGTCCTCCTAACGCCTACTACTGCAACGTCATGGGGTGCTCCCTCTGTTTCAGACGTCGAGTCCGATCTCAACCTCAACCTTGGATGGCGCGTACGCAGCCCAGACATTGGTGAACGCGCTGAAGGCAGTGTATTGCTCACGCCGTCAACGGCCACGAGCTGGGGTGCACCACTTTCTTACCCACCTACGCCGGCACAGTGGATTGCGATGCAAGAGCTTGTGAGGTCTCCGGACTTGGGCGAACGCGCCGAGGGAAGCGTACTCCTCACTCCGTCGACTGCCACAACCTGGGGCGCTCCCCTTAGTTACCCACCCACACCAGCCCAATGGTACGCTATGCAGCAATATGTCCGCTCCCCAGATGCAGGCCAGCGCGCTGAGGGTAGCGTGCTATTGACACCTTCGACCGCCACGACTTGGGGCGCGCCTGAAATGTATCCGCCGACTCCTGAAGCGTGGACGGAAGCGCGGGTCGCAAGTCCGGACCTGGGAATGCGTGCAGAAGTAGAGGGCGAGTTTGGCAGAGGCCGAAACAGTACAATGGTTTGGGGGGTGGAGGTCGAGACGGAACAAGAGGCATATGCTAGGATGGGGCTTCCATGGGTATGGGAGTTTGGGTGGCCTAGACTGGAGGGGGAAGTGCTTGAGGCCGTAGCCGAAGAGCCGGAGTTGGGTGTTGTCGGCAGGGGTGACCAAGAGGTCGAAGAGAGTGCGCCCATTGTTTTTGTCACTCGGGAGGACAAGCCCGAAATGGAGGCGATGGAAGCATTCGACCTTGGGTGGCCCCGCTTCGACCTCGCTGCAGACGACGCGTCCCTTGAGGGGAATAGCGCTCTGGACGAGGGGCACTCGGTTAAACTTGCTGTGTTGGGGTCCGACCGTGGGCAAGGCGCTGAGACAGACGCGTTCGAGTACGACCTGCCGCGTTTCGACCCGGTACCCCTGGAGGAGGAAGACGATATCTTGGATGCAGTTGCTCCCGACACCTTCGAGTACGAACTTCCGCACTTTGAACTAGTTGAAGGCGAAGGCGAAGATGAAGACGAGGGAGAGGGCGAATATACCGGCCCAGATGCAGTTACTCCAGACACGTTTGACTATCCAACCCCGGACTTCGAGCCTCAAGCTTCAGACATGCACGTAGAACATTTGGCCTTTGTCAACTCCCCCGCCTCTATAATTGCCCCGAGATCCGTGATTCTGGCAACGACAACAGTCGCATCGACCACCGCAACCACACGGACTCGCAGTTATGGAGAGTATCCTTTCTTGGTGATCTATCCTGTCATGTACCCCCACCTGAACCTCTACCCTGCGGCCCCTGCGGCCACCGTCGCAATGTCGCGCTCAACACTCAACCTGGCCACTCAGGCGACCCGGACTCAAGCAACCGATTCCACAGTCGGTGTAGCGAAGACCACTGGCCCAGCCAAGCGCGCATCCACGCCCCGTTCAGTAGGACCTGACCCTGTCCGGGTCGGGTTCGTCCCTAGCCCCGTTGAGTCAACCCGAACGGCGTCTAGCCAAACCGAGCCATCCGCCCCTAGTCCTCCGAGCCGCAAACCTAGTTTAAGCGTACATGTCCCTCGTGCTCGTTCTAGCACGATTATAGCCGTAAACGCTGCCGCTGGTCGTTCACGAGCATGGTCACGCGCCTTGCCGCCGGTTCCGCCTGTACCACCCGAAGTTCTTGCTCGCCTTGCGAGCTCGGAGAACACGAGGAATATCGCTGCACCTGCGGTCCCTCAACAACGAAGGAAGCCCTCAATTGTACTTGACAACACGGGGTTCGAGCTATGTTAGTATCATCACTCGGCCTAGTGCCAGCGTGTATACATGACTAAAACTGTTGCATTCTTTTCTTCCCTTCCCTCCCGAAAAAAACACGATTTTCATGATACGTCTGTAGTGCCAAGCAAGAAGCAGCTCGCGTTGTCAAGCGCGTATTCCTGTGAGCGATCATCCGCTATGCAGGCGTGCTCATTGGTGCTAACTAAGTTTGGTTCTCATCTCGGACAGACCGGTACCCCTACAACCTAGCGCAGCTTTATCCCCCTGTTAGGACTCTCGGCTACCCTTATAACCTTGAGGTCCTCTACCCCTGGGTTGTCAAGGCCTCAAAATCGGTCTCGGGAGAACCCGTGGCCAAAGGACCGGAGATTTTGCTGGCAACTCGTCCGGCCATCCAACGAAGAGCGTACCCGCTATTTGACCTATATCCAGCTGTGTACCCGCACAACTTGCTGGAGCTCTACCCTCCCGTCTACGCACCTGTCTGGCCGCCCGCTCAATCGACCCATACGAGCAATGCGGACACGACTGTTGGAAAACAGCCAGGTTCAACCGGCCTATATGTACCGATCAAAAGGTTGAGCGGCATTCAAGTGCGCCTCTCACCGCGGTATCCCGCACTTGACCTTTTCCCCCCGGTTTATCCACGTAACCTAGAGTGCATTTACCCTGCTCCTTCCAAGGACCTTGCACAGCTGCAGGCATCAACGATCAAGCCTGTTCACGCAGTGTCTGAACCTCCATCGGCCCTACCGCTCGCTCAGTCGGTCGCTGCGAGTAATGCGGACGCGATGGTTGGGAAACGGGCAGGCTCAATCGCAGCCAAGAGGTTGGGTGGCATTCAAGTGCGCCTCTCACTACAGTACCCGGCACTTGACCCGTTCCCTTCAGTTTATCCGTATAACCTGGAGCGCATTTATCCTGCTCCTCCCAAGGATCTTGCACAGCTGCAGGTATCAACGATCAAGCCTGTGCACGCAGTGCCTGAACCTCCATCGGCCCTACCGCTCGCTCAGTCGGTCGCTGCGAGTAATGCAGACGCGATGGTTGGGAAACAGACAGGCTTAATTGCAGTCAAAAAGTTGGGCGGCATTCGAGTACGCCTCTCACCACAGTACCCGACACTTGACCTTTTCCCTCCGGTTTACCCGTATAACCTAAAGTGCATTTATCCCGCTTCTCTCAAGGACCTTACACAGTCGCAGGTGTCAACGACCAAGCCCGTGCACGCAGTCTCTAAACCCCTAGTGAAGCTGACGGTCCGTCTCGCTCGGGTGTACCCAAGCATCGAACTCTATGCGCCCGTATATCCATTCAACCTGGATATTTACCCTTTGGCACAAAAGGATGGTCTCGTGTTTGCTAACTCGAACTTTCAAGAAAGGGATGAGTTTGCTGGTTTGGACTCAGATAGTGGTATGTAATAGTACGCCAATTAAAGCACAGGCAGACGTCTTATTAGTTTACTGCAATCAATTAGAAAACAAAGTGATCGAAGCTACGTCGAAGAGTCGGAAGACACACGCCCAACTCTGTGAGCCAAACGCATATGCCGTCCCTGCCTACTCGTGGAACTCACACTTAATTTATCTCCAGGCGTCGAAGTATGGCGCAAGACCCACATGCAACTAGTCGCGGAAGTAGCCAAGCAAGCTGCGCCCATGCGCGTTCGCAAGTCCCACGACAAGCTCCAGGCAGAAGTCTTCCCGGATGGCTTGCCTGGACCGGTACCAAGCGCGACGGTAGGCCCACAGGTCTTGATTACTCCGGTTCCACTGGTGAATACCACGCCCAAACCCGAGCTCACACCCCAACCCGTTGCGGCGCCTCTTCGTCGACAACGCTCCGGAACGATCATGATGCGTGGGCCCCCAGCCCCGGCCGAGTCGGCACCCCCTCTCCCCCCTCTGCCACCAGCCTTCCAAGGTGCCGATCTGGGCCGCTCCCGGTCGATGGTCGAAGCGCGAACGCAGGTGTTTGAACGTGCTGCACCCGCGCGCTCACAAACCATTGGCGCGCCACGGCTGATGCGAGGAAAGAACGCATCGTTTGAGCGTGCCATGACGTTGTTCCATACGCCCGAGGAGCCAGGCAAGGCAGTCTCAGAAGGGTCGAGGACACCCCCACGTATTTCTAGGAATGTATCCAAGCTGGACATGTCTAAGTTCAAGTTTTCGTGATTTAGAATTTCCTCCTGGTTCTCAAATTGTGCTTTTACGCTGTATTTTCGTTATCCCCTTCGCGTTTTGTACTCTTCGCAAGTGCTTTCTTGACGTTCGTTTAAGCTATCGATAGATGCCTGGTCGATGCAACACGCTGTACAGTTCAGACAAATTGAGCTCGATGTGGTATTTCAATGGTGGCAACTATTAATACAAAACTAGAATGTCCAAGGCTACACCCCGCTTGACTCGGTCGCACTCGTCAGCGAGGGATCTTGCACAGTCGTGTCTTCGCCCTCGCCGGTAAATCCACGGCGAGGACTGGGTCCGCCAAGCGTCTCGCCAGAGCCTTGAGTTTTGAATTGTGGAGACTGGGGAGGGTTAGGAGAGGGAGCTGAGCGCATTGGTGACATTGGAGGTTGCGTTTTCATCCGTGCGTCGAGCAGCTTCTTAGTTTTGCGGTCATCCTCAAAGGCTAGTAGCGCCTGCAACAAATACCACGTCAATACGAGCATCATGCCTCGGAATAGACTTGGGCGCACCTTCTGAACAGCGGCAGCTTTTTCTTCCGCGATAGTCTGCTTGCTCTTGTTCGCCATTTGTTCCTTTGCAGCCGCCAGCTCGGTATGCTCACGAATAATTTCGGCACCAACTCGGAGCGCCACGAGATTCTCGGGGGTCGGATGCCAGACATATTTAGGCTGAAAGTCTTCAACCGCAGCCCGGAATCCCATCTATAGATAACGTTAGACCCATCTATGCGTATAATAAGCTCTCTACTCGCCTCGATAGCATACTCAATAGCGCCTTTCGGATTTATCAGAGCGCGTTGGATCGTCTGTGGCAGCGGTCAGCACCAGGCGCCTTTTTGGTAGCAATCACTTACCGCATTAGTCGACTTGAATTCCCGGAACTTTGGGTTCTCGGGATCGGATAACAGGTTTTGAGACAGCTTCAGTAATATCTAGTGTATACAAGATTAATCTCATGCGTGCGGCCCAGTTGGTGGGGTCGATACCTCAAACGCCTTGGATGCAGTCATAATCAGGACCACCATTATACCCGAGTAAACGAAACCGAGCTCACTTTTTTGGTGTCCGCCTCATTATTATTGCGAACGATACCAGGATCTGCCAGCCGGCGAAACTTCCGACGGACCGGCCTCTCTCGCTCGTACCTTAGTTCAGCAGATTCCTCCTCGCTGTGTGTTTTTGATTGGTTGAATCGCTTCAAGGCTGCCTCGGCAATTCGGCTATGATCAGCCTGGGATTCAACTGGAGGAGTACTAGTAATATCAGACATGGGAGAAATGATGTCGGTGGCTAGATGTTGTGGGGATCACGGGCTCGAATACCGGCGGTTGGTGGGACGAGTCGTAACACGTACAAACAAGCTCCTCGGAATGGGGCTACCGCTTGACTTCAGCCACTGCACCCAACTTGCTGCCTCTTGCTATTACAAAGCCAGCAACATAGGGGGGCATGCGCTTGCACCGTAGGTAGCAAGGGACATCATCCATCATCTGTGGATGCCGATATCCGAGCCAAAAGCCTATTCCCTTTGAAGAATTTTCAGCCAGGGGTTCTGTACAGTATAAGCGATCATGAATCCGTCACCTTCTCCCTCTGTGTACCACTCTCACGGACGCAAGCGCTCGAGCACCATTAGCTCTATGATACCCCCACCACCCCAGTTGACCATTGGGCAGTCCAAGTGGATTACCCTATGGGCAGCCGATCCATTGGTTGCTGGCTCACGCGCTAATATCCCAGACATTGTTCTCAATCGCGAGAGCTGGCCGGGGCTTGCTGTGGGAGACGTCATCCGCATTTCGAGTGGCAAAAAACAAGACTCGGAAGGCGTCCTGTTTATTGTGCCGCCAGACGATGCAACGAGACATCCGCTGAACCAGGCATGTCGTGTTTTGGAACTACTCATTTTTATCTGACGATGTGGCGTAGATTACCATTGCGCGTCCAGTTGCGATCAACTTTGGCTTCAAGGGCCACTCGGAGATTTTGTTGACCAAGGTAAATCCCAGCGTGTTCCTATGTATGTCAGGTCTGACATATGATAGGTTGACAGAAGTGCCGTTGTGGTCGATTATGTGGAAATCGAATTTCGGGACCAATATTTAGGTCGATGCGACATGTGGAGGCTCTCAAACAGCCTCAAGAACACATGCGTTTATGTGGGACAAAAAGTCAACTTTATAGGCTGCATCTCTGCTTCTATTAGGAAAATATACGTCAAGGGGAAACGTGTAAGTGTTCCCCGAGCTGTGCTTCACAGATACTCATATAATGGCAGGTCTCCTCTGGTATCATTGACGCAACCACGAAAACAATATATCGGTCGCTATCAGCGAAAACCACAATCTTTATTCAGGTAACAATCGCCCCTACTGCACGAGGCTTGGTCTAAATAGCTCATGTTAGGTCTGTAAAGAGCTGTGGGAATTTGCAGATGACGGCGAACGCTTCACAGAGAAGATTGCACACTCCTTCTTCCCAGAGCTGGTCAAGCGCTGGGAGAAGCACCACACGAACCATGTTGTCACCGTGGTACTCATTTCTCGCGTCTTTTATGACCCCGGCGACTTGGAGTATGCGGCTGGCCCTCTGCGACAGACTGATGACGGCGCGTGGTACAAGGACTTTTTCAAAGTGGTTGTTGACTTGGAGGTCGTATCAAACTGGACAGAGGTGCTACTGAACCTGAAGGAAGCCTTCTGGACCTTTCAACGGGATATTCTCCTCACCCACCACTACCATCGTAATGCTCAGGCTGGGGGAGATGTTCGTTTGGTTGGAACCATCTCGTTTGCTCATGATGGCCCTTTACTAGAAGCTTTAAACTTGGCTTTGAATCCGACCGAGGCGCACTATATTGACCGTTCGTTGTCTTTGACCGGCTCTTCGACCATAGTCATTACTCCCGGAACAGGATACTTCCGAGTCCAGAAACAACTACTGCGACTCACTACTCTGCGAATGCTTGATCAAGGCTTTGGACTCGACCTTGTATGCTTAGCGAAACGGCCGCTGCACACATCGCCCATCTTCAGCTTTCAGGGCATCGAGCCTACGCCCGTGCCGCCTAGCGAGGGAATCAGCCGCGCAATGGATCCCCTCTGGGGCGGAGGACGTAACGAGTCTGAGCATCCACCAAAGGACCTCAAGACTTTTTGGTGGGAGCCATTTTGGGTGTGCGCATCATTTTGGGATAAGCAGAGGGATATGCCGTTTAGGCAAGATAGGTATGTGCATAGCTATATGACTGAGACAGTTGTCAAACGGCATCTAGGTTCGTGACCCGTGCACGTATGTATGAAGTACAAATGCTCGGATTGCTTGAGCACGACGTGACTGCAACGATATCAATCCCACAGATGGACCCAAGCCATATAGCTCCAACGGATGGTCCTAATACCAAGGAGGCTCGACGACAAGCACGAGAAGAATTCGATCGCAACATATTCGCGCCCGTCGCGGACAAGCGACACGGCCACCACGACACTCATCATCACCACAACACCACCCCACAAACGTGTAGCAACGAAGCAAGCGCCCCATCAACAGCATCCGCGACCGACCTGGAGTCGAGCCAAAGCAGCCTGAACGAGCTACTCGAGGAAACGCCAAGACCAAATCAGCCGCAACCACCAATGCCTACTTTACCTTTTAAAAACGTGCGCAGGTCGAACCTGAGGCGCGCATCGACGAGCCGAGCGCGACTCGAGGTGGTACCGAGTTTCAAGGGACATTCACCCGAGCCGCTCCCGGCGCTAAGCCTCCCTACTGTGGACTCTACGCCTTCTACGCCTGTGCGGTCCTACGTGTATCCTTCACAGCTGCAGCGCCGGAGTGTGTCGCCCTCGCAAGAATCAACACGTTCGACGTCAACCGTGTCTTCAGGTCGTCGCAAGGCCGGCCCCGGTGGATCGTTGACCTCGCTGGCCAAGAACTGGTTGTTCACACCGTTTCGGCCTGCAGCGGCGCTTCCGACTGCGTCAACCGTTCATATTGAACGTTTGGCTGAAGACGTTGCCGCTGGTCCGCTTTCGGTCCCTCCGCCTGCCGCCGCCGCCCGACCCGTGCCTGTCCTACCGGACCCGATCGCCATCGCGAAGCGACGAGTTGAGCCCAAACGCGTGTCGAGACCCGCCCCAGAAGACTCGGCGTCACCTTCAGACGATCCAGCCTTGGCGGCACTGCGACGTGCGAGCACCGTCCCCGTCGTCACTCCTGCCCCTCAACCCGAACTCACAAACCCGTGTCGCCCGTCTTCAGCGCTTCCAGAGAACCAAATCACGCTCGCGCGGCGATGGCAGCACCTATTTCCCCGCCCGACGTTTACGCATCAAATCAAATGGCGCTCGATCTGCACCCCGGCATGTCTCCCACTGAGCGTGAGCTATATCCCGCCACAACGCGAGGTAAACACCACATGGCGCGACTACGACTATATCGTGATGCTCAACTCAGAGGACGTGCGTTCCTCGTTTCTGCTCGGTGCGGACGAGAATATGGACCAGAACGAGCAAGCGTTGCTGGTCATGCGTGGGATGGCGTCACTGCGGCTGACACAAGGATTCCAGTTTGTGGTGTCGTCTGACAAGAAAGGATCATCGACGACGGGTCAGGGCCAGAATAGTAGGCAGAACAAGTCGTCTGGAAAGGGTTTTCCGTTGGTCGCTGGTTCGGCATTGAACAGGTCTCACCCGGTTGGGATATCCGAAGTGCTCAAGTCTGCGCGAGACGTCGTGTGCTTGAGCATGAGCGACCAGATTCAGCAAATCAGTTATGATCCACTTGGTGAGTGTTACACCGCTCGCGATAGGTTTGATCAACTCACGCATACATGATGGCTAGTTGGAGAAGTGCTTGTCCGACGCTGGATCCGCCGCAGCTCGCACCCCACGGACCCCTTTAGATACGAATGCCTCGTGTGGCCCAAGCTTGGCACGGGCTATACCGAAATCTCAACGACGTTCAGCTTCCCCGTGCTGGAAGAATACGGCTGGAATCGCACCGACACGCTCGTGGCCGGGTACGAACGTGACCTGTCAGACGCACTCCGCTACTGGCGCACACGGTACCTCGTTATCCCTTCGGAAGATCCGCCACCCATGCCATTTTATGCGCCACGCGGGGACACGTTGGATGAAGAGGAGATCAGGCTCTTGGGTGTCACGGAGAAACTGGCCGACTTGTTTGCGCGGGCGCGATGGTTGAGGCCCGACGAGCACGATTTGCCGCCACCAAGATTTGTAGAAACAACGCTCGATCCGGCGTACTGCGTCCAGGACGAGTCGCTCGTGGCACAAATCGACGAAGTGCATGCACGCGGCCCGCTGAAGAAGAAACGAATGAGCGAGCGTGTATTGGAGGATATGCCGCTTGGCGCTGTGGCGCGTGCGATGCGGGAAGAGGGCGGAGTGCCATTCAAGGACCACAAGTGGCATGGGACAGAGTATTCGGATAGTTTTACGGGGCGGGACCTTGTGTCGTGGTTGGTGCGCGAATTCAAGGATGTTTCAACACGCGAGCAGGGAGTCGAGCAGGGAAATCGGTTGTTGGAGTTGGGTCTGTTTGAGCATTGCCGCGGTGCACACGGGCTTTTGGACGGGTGAGTTTAGAGTGCTTGGCAATTGCACTTTCGTTCAACATTCTTGTAGGCATTATTATTATCGCTTGGCTGGTGATTTCGCGGCTCCCGTGGCCAACAAACCGCGGCAATGGCCGTTTCGGACTCCCGGGCCACTCAATACACGCCCGTCTGTCGAAGACGTCAAGGGCGAGAAGCAGCCAGCGCTCGGTATACCTCCCAAGTCGAACCCGTTTACGGCCAAACGGGCGGCGCGTAGGCTAGTGCTAAGCCAGACGATGACGATCGATGTGGATCCGTCGAAACGCAGTGATCAAGCGGAACGGGTGATTTTACACCATGATATTATCCATAACCCGACGACTGCTTTTCATTTCGAGCTCAACTGGCTGGGGACAACTGCGCGGTTTATTGGTGAGCCAGATTCGTATACCGCACGATGAAGCTCTCATTGCCTTGCCAGATGACATGATCACGACATGGAACCACGCACTAAAGCGATATGGGCTCAAGATCGTCGAGGCCTATGTTGACCAGATTGTTGATATTAACCAGACCAACGTGTTCCAATCGTGTTTCCCTATCCGCCTCGCACTCGAGCCCCCACGCATCCCCGACCTAGCCAAGCGACTGCCCGAGGGAACACAGACCGCGCGGTACTTTGAGTACGCGCTACTGAAGCATTTTGGGTACATCCTCGACATTTCTGCGGGGTCCAACTACCCCGATTCGGTGGACGTGTTCTACTCTTACCGGCGCAGCGCGTTCACCTACTCGCAGTTTGTGCACAAGTCCGGTCTGGCGTTTGTGCAGGTCGTAGGCGGGACTGAGGGGTTCAGGTGGTTGACGAACCGGCTGCTCGCCCCGACGAATCATGCGATGGGCGCGCAGGGCAAGAGCAAGCATCATACTCGTGCAGACGGGATTAGACGCGAGTTGGAGCGGTTCTGCGAGGATCCGGTGCAGTTGCAAGAGTTTTATGACGATGTAGTCGCGAAACTCCCGCCCCTGCCTCCACCCCCGCCATCTCCGCCGCCTGCGAGCGTGCCGGGCCCACAGGAGCTTGGTGGTGAGAAAGAATAATATGTATTTTTAAGTTTGTAATATTTATCGCAGCCGGGGAGTGGTCACGGTCTCGAGCTCCCAAGGGAAAGATCCGACAGGCGCGCCAGCTGGGCTCTAATCAAGTCATGAGAAAGACTGCCAAGCGAACGGCCGTTTGTGCTCACCGACGAGCGTCCCGCATTTCAGTGAGCATGGCAATGACCTCGCGCTGGTGTTCGAGTAGCATCTCACCCCCTGGGAGCGCATCGACGAGTTCTCGGGCGTTTGCGAGCTGGGATCGGAGCGTCATTGTCTAGGCGAGACGTTTACTGCTGATCGAGTGCGAGAAGATGCGAACACACCGCTTTGGCGATCTCTTGTCGCTGGGCCGCGCTTGCCGGCGACTGGGGCTGCGTCAAATTCAGTATCCCGACGATGGACGGCAGGAGCGACTCGAACGTCGACTGGGAGAGCGCGTACGACATGTGGCGGGTGGTGTTTGCCAGGCAACTCGGAGCCCACAAGCGCGGCTGATGATCGCTCTCGTGATCCGGCCCAGTAATCCCTATCCTCTAATTCGTATTTATTCTCCGCTCCCCGTCAGTTCCACGTCTGCACTCGGGGACATAGGAGTCCGCAGTCGGAAACCATCGCTGCCAGGCACTGGATTCTCGACCCGGCGCTCGTTTGCTGTGCAACAGATACCTACACACTCCCCATCTGCCCAGTCTCCGAGAGCAACCATGTCGGCCATCTTCGAGCACTTCAAGCCCCCTCCGCTGGCCTCGGATCCCCCAGGTGAGTCTGACGCGTTTGCCCCAAGACGTGAGCTAACTTTGGCTCAGCCAAGACCAAGTTCTGGCCAGCCCCGCCGACCCCATCGTCCGGCGGCATCCTCCAGCGCCCAAAAATAACATCAAACATCTCTGCATCCTCATCATCCTCGCAACTCTCGGCTCCTTCCAATCCACCTCTCCCCTTATCGCCATCTTCATCGAACCGTGTCTCGTTTGCGCCTCTCCCCGATGTGGCCGAGCGAAAGCGTCGCAACTCGATCACGCTCGGCGTTGCTGCACGCAGCGCTGCACTGCGCCAAATGAAAGAACGTAGTGCCGGGGCACCACAACCCCCACCCGGTGCGGGGCCCCGATCCGCGCACCCCCAGTCTCGAGCAGGTGGGAGACCCGGTAGGCCTCATTACACGTACCAACACTACCAGGCCGGCCAGCCCCGACCCCGGCGCCCCGCTTCTAGGGATGACGACGTACGTACTTAGCGGTACCTCAGGTGCCCAGTTTTGTTGCTAACCCGGTTCCCCCGCTCGGTCAGGTGGTTGATCTCGGGGAAGTCGCGATGGATGCGGGCAAAAAGTTGTGGCGTGTGATCAACAAGAAAACGCGCAAGTCGACGGCCGCGTCCGACTCGGGCAGGCTGGATGTAGGCAGCGAGCCAAGTGTGGGCGGACCAACGGTCGGTGTAAGCGGGCACAATACCGAGCGCGAGATTTTGGTACGTGGATTTGCGGTGCCCGAGGATATACCGGACGAGGAGGAAGAAGAGAGGGAACGGGACGAGGAGGAAGAGCGCGAGCAGGTGTACCGTACCGAGGATTACGTCGCGGATATGCAGGCGTTGCGGGTCTACGACGACCCGGACCCGAGTGAGGCGTTTGCAGTCGATCCGAGTGCGGTGTCGTCTGCGGGCTCGAACGGGGCAGACAGTCTCTCGCCTGGGCATATCCACTCGACGACGCACTCACCTCCGCCCCGCACCCCCGAGTCTGAGGTGAGCGAGCTGTCCTCCGGTGCCAGCAGCCCACCTGCCAGCGACACCACGCTCAATCCCGACTCGCGCCTGCCAGATGGGGATCTAGGGTCACCACCCGAGAAAAACAGCCTATTTTGAATCATGTATCTGGATTGTACCTTTTGTGGAGCCACGTTTTGTTCGAACTTGTATTCTTGCCGTATCTCTCTATCGTACACTGGACTCGTTTAAATCTAGATACATTTTGTGTGTGAACTCCGGTAATCAGGGGGGGCTATGATGTCAGCCGCGCTTAACGAGGCGGGCTCTCACCAGTAACGACCACGACTCGAGGCCCAGCACGCCTTTCTCGGCACTCGGTTTCAACCCTTGCTCCAAAATACATATGCACCGCCGAGGATGGACACCCTAAGGTCGATACCCGACTCGGTCGCCGCCGCACGCGCAGGTCTACGCCATGTCGTGCGCGAGCTGTTGAACGGAAAAGTCCAGATCTCGTACATTGATCCAGACGCGGATCCTGCGTCTACAAGGATGACCACCGCGCCGTCTGCTTCGTCGTCCGCTGCCCATGGTTCGGGACCTGTCCCGAATGATAAACTGCCTAGCCCGTGGGGATTTGTGACGAGTGGATATGCTCTGGGACTGTTGTTGATGGTATTTACGCCCCCCTTTTTCGTTGTCTGGATCGGCTCGACTAATGCTCGTGTCGAGGCTATTATAATGAATCGTATAGCCCACGTCGTCGTCCCCCCGCGCCAAACGGGCCGCCGACGACAACCCCGACGCATCTGGCACGCGCTTTTCCCCATCAACGTCTCTGCTACACACACCCGGCTTATCTCCCGCGCGCCCTCGATTGCGCTCCTTGGCACAGCTCTATTCCTCCTCCTCGTCGCGCTCGTTCAAGCTGCCAAAATCTGGGAACCGTTGGCAACCAAGCCAGAGGACAGCATGTGGAGCGGGATGTGGTATGTCCGTGCGTGCAGGTGGGCGGCAGGCAAGGAAATGTCGTTTGTATGTTGGACGACGTACATTGCGGTGTGTGTTGCGATGGTTATGAATACCCTCACGATCGGATTGGAGGGCGGGTGAGTGGAGTTTTTGTGTCGCGTGGGTGGGATATTGAAGGGTTTGGTTGGGTTTCAGGGGCGCAGATGGGTCGCATTCGTTCAATTTGGTATGTACTCGGGCTCGAGGCGGCTTGAGGTTGGTTTCTGACGCTTGTTGAATAGTTTGGGTATAGCTTTTTGTTGCATATTTATGCGAGCCCGATCATGCACACTCAAACGCCCAACCAGCCGCTCCCGACCGAGAACACGCCTCCTTCACGACCTGATAAGCA
This sequence comes from Ceratobasidium sp. 370, assembly GCA_019677355.1. NCBI lineage: Eukaryota > Fungi > Basidiomycota > Agaricomycetes > Cantharellales > Ceratobasidiaceae > Ceratobasidium > Ceratobasidium sp. 370. The sequence continues at coordinate 53,476 of WSLN01000017.1, forward strand.
CGTTCTCATAACTATTATTCTTCCTCTACTCCAGGTATGCTGCAATATTATCTACACAAATTTGTCCAACTGAGCCCATCTCCAGCTCACAATCCTGCACATGCTTGCTGTGAACAAACGCTGGTCCCGCCAAAGGCTTATCCCGACCACCATCTGCGGCCTGCTTTCCATCTTACACTTTGCCTATGTCACACTCTTCTCCGCGTCGTCCTACCCGTTCTTCACCTACCTCAACTCGCTCCTCGAGTCCTTTCTCGTTGGCATCATACTACTCACATGCACGCTCCATTTCATGACTCGACTCTTGCTGCAAGGCCAGATCGCGCTGAATCCATTTTCAGAGGACGGAGGGATCGCACATCAAAGTTTATTGCCGAGCCGGGCAGACGATTATGCGGTCGCGCTGCTCAAGCTGGGGTCGGCGTGTATTGAGGCGACGGCGATGGCTGGGTTCGGCAACGAGGTCTCGCCGATTCACACGCCAGATACGTTGTACATCACTCAATCGGGTGTGCCAAGTATTCCGAGCTCGTCAGGCCTACATGGTTTTGCGCGTGAGATAAAAAACGTGCACGCGTTCGAACACGACCTCGGCTCGACGAGCGCGTGGTTTGACGTCCATTGGACACGGGAAGGGTGGAAATTCCTCCGGCAGATCTCTAGTTTAGGTCGGGGCATGTGGGGCATGGTGTGGAGGAGGTGTAGGCGGAGAGGATGCGACGCGGGCGACAAAGGCGATGATGCAAAGGGAATGGTCGCTGCACGGACGAGGTTGCAGGCACGGCAGGTGGAGGACATGCATGCGATGTATGCACGGTATCTGCTTGGCCAGGCAGCCCTGAGCGACGACGAGGATGACGAATTTAGGTTTGAGGAGGTAGAGGACGTCTCGGGTTCGGAGAGCGAGCTCAGTGAGGACGAGGAAGGTTCCGATGTTGACGGAGGTGTCGATGCGGATGTTTCGGCCCCTGAGCTTTATGCAGACCTTGCCAGGCGTTCGCTGCCCCCTCGTTCACGCCATAATACTAGATCACCTTCACCTCCCGTCGGCACATCATCTGCACTCACGCCAATGCTCATCGCCCACCTTACGGCTCCCGCTCGCTCCGCGCCCCTCACACGACACCGATACACCCAGCTCTCCCGACCCGAGCCAGACTCTGCATGGCTTGCCCGCCTGCGTGATGCTCGATCTGGGGGCGGACAAGGGCAAGGCGCAATCGGATCTGGAGACGATGACCCACGCCGAAACTGTGTGGTGTGCACGGTGGAGCCGCGCGCAGTGATTTGTTGGCCGTGCAGATGTCTCGCGTTGTGCGATGACTGCAGATCAAATCTTGCGTCAAGGATGGGGGTGGGGAAGCACCAGTGCCCGTGTTGTCGACGCAGGTGAGTGTACAGGTGCTCTTTTTGGCATGGCAGGCTATTGACTTGTTGCACAGCGTGGAGGGGTACTCTAGGATATTTATACCGTAAAGGTGGTCTTTTAGACAATGGTGGCCGCTGTATGTACTCTCGGACAATAACTGAATGCACGCAATATTATGTAGATGTGTAGCATTCTTCGATAATCGTTCAGGTGGCATGGCAGTACAACAGCGCATAACGATAAAGCCAGCAAAAGATCATATCAAAACCCAGCATAACAAGAGATCCACTTTTAGCTTCAGTATACAAGATTAAATTTTTCGTCCGGCGAGATCAACCAAGAACTTGTGCGCGTGCAGATTTACATATAGTACATGCGCTAGGGCAACATGAGATCAGCAAGTGTGCAAAGTTGATGACATTAAACTTACGTTCCGCTGCTTCTCGTTCAACGGAATCCAGGCCTGCTGGTAGTGTTGATCCGTATACTCCGCGTCGCCGTCGTCAGAGAGGTGAACATCTGGGCTGAAGTGGAATCGGCCACGAGCGGAGATGATCTGTAACAAAACGGGTTGAGGGGGCATGAGCGAGGAAAGCAGAAGCGTGACATACATCGGCATCTAAGGGATAACAGTTAGCACGTATAAACATGAACGGAAAAGGTACATACAGTAGACTGGCGCGGGGATGCTAACGCTCCGGGTGGATCGTGCATAGATGTGGCACAAACTATGCGCAATGTTTTGGAGACTAGGTCGCATATATTCAGTACCGGAACCATGAATCAACCACCTTACTGTCCATACCTATCAGCAGTATACCCCTTGTCATCGTGCAAGACCGTGTAGTGCGATGGCGCCGACGCTAAAAGTAATATCAGCAAAGAAGCAAACCACCTGCAAAAAAATCTACACTCACTCCCTTTAAGCCCAGGATGAGATTGGAGGTAAAAGTCCCAGATCGCCCTATGAGCCCCCCGGTCAGACACCTCCGCATTTAGAAGAAAGCTGTACGCACGGGTGGGTGATTTGCGTGTCGACGACAGTCCCGGATGGGCAGTTGCCGGACCTGTCTTGCTGAGAGCGATCTGCGAAGAAACGGACATGGTGGCGTTTTGCGACGCATACAAACGTGAGGCTAGGATTGATCTTGAGCTCAGCAAAGGCCTCTGAGCGAACCAATGTCGTCAATCAACATTCAGGGCTACGTTGCGTGACTTACTCTTCATATCATTGATCTCCTGTTGGCCAAATGTTCCAAATTGCCCTTCGGAGAGACCGTCGCTGCGGTGAATAAGTCAACCTAATCTAGCAAGTTTGCCCGATTGGCTTACCGGAAAAACAGAATATGCTTCGGAGGAGTGTTTTTGTTGTTGGCCGCAAAGTTGCGAATGAGGCTGTTCGTCATTCCTTGCAAGCCGACGATCCGCTCTTCACGCGACGCCTGCACGTTCGAACGTGCCGAATATTGGCACGAAAAAAAGTCCATGCTACCAACAACAGCGCTGATCGAGGGATGACCATGGCTGCCGGCCGGAGGGTGGCTAACATCCCCTCCTGTTGAATGATTAGATATAGGACGTTTGGGCGTAACGTAAAAAGAACATACCCATGATCATCGTCGGGATGGCCCAGGTCAAGCTCTTCGGGACGAAATTCGTTCCACCAAGCTTAGCATGAACCCTAGCAGGTGGTCATGCGATTACCAAAAGCTAGGCTGCCACAGGAAAGACTCACTTCAGGACCAGGTTGTTCAAGTATTGATCATCCCTTCCCTTTGCCATCTGGTCACTAAACTTTTTTCCTACCACGCATTGGGTAGGAATACCAGTCTGGCAGTCTCCCCAGCGTTTGATCGCTGTGCGGATCTCGGTGGCCGGGAAGGGGAGAACACAGACGATCAACTGAGTCGATAACTTTTCCGTGATCCCGCGCTGGTTTGCCAACACCTGTCCCTGTTGCAGAGCCTTTCCAGCGACGTTTGTAAGCACCTAAATGCATAATATTAGCGCCTGCCAGCTTCGCTTTTTGTCGTACGCACTCCAGGGATGTCATGGATTTGAGAGGACCCGGATTCGATGACAGGGCGATGATCGAGAACCATAACACCTAAGAAGGGCCATATCATTTCTAGTTTAACAAGGCAGTTGCCGTCAAAACCTACCGCGCTCTTCCATCACTTTGACCAGCCGACTACCCAACTCATATGCATGCTGTTGGCTGAACCTTGGATCGAAGACGACCACCCCCCAGCAAGCGAGTCTCCGAGGAGCGAACATCTGCTTGCGAAGCATGTTCCAGGCGCCATCTCGAACTTGCTGCGAATGCCATTGTGAGCGTGTGGGCGCAGTTGGGAATATTGACGTACCATGACTTGATTTCCACCAAACCCAATGTCTGGAGGTGCCAGAATGCGCGCAGGTACTCCCATAGGCTGACTATCGACCTTCACGTCCGCGCCATTGAGATAGTCAGATTGGCCATATTGCAGTTGCTGTCACAAAGTGGAACTTTAGTACCAGAAGGTATGTTGTGCGGTTGCAAATACCTGAAATCCCTGCGTAATCTGACGGAGACGCTCGTCCGGCCTCTGGGTGGAAAAATTGAGTACTTCGGGCGTAAGTTCCGGCGGCACTGGTCGTTTAAGGAGCTGGTGGGGAAGGATTTTGAGGAACTCCATAGGGTAGGCGGCGTCTCTGTTCACGATGACACATGGTGCTCGAGGGTGTTGTATACGGTAATTGTGCTGTTCTTGCATGTGTTGCTACCAGCCGGACCGTGAGCCTGTTGAAAACGACATACTCTTATTGCATACCTGCACGCTAATTTGGGTGCCATTCCGGTCGAACATGAACGATGCCGCACTCCGTTTATCGATACTTTTGATACTCTTTGGTCGATGCACTCCCGATCTAGGAGGCCTGCCCGCGGTCGGGACCACTTGTACTCCTTTCAGCACCCGAGTCAGTGAAATGAGCTGGTTCTCGCTGAGCTCGGTGAGCTGTCGAGAGTCCCGAAGGTTAAGATGAGCCAAAGCAAAATCGAGAACAGTTAGCGGTTGAAATCTAATGTGAGATGTTAGAAATGACACCGCGCGCTTTGACGATGTCGCTTACACGACCCCAGTCGCAACGTCGATGTTAACCAACATACGATCCACAGCCGGGCGCACGCTCCTATAATTACCATTAATAACCGGATACACAAATGGGACCTATGACGATGCACTTACTGGAAGAAGCCGCGATACAACATGAGGCCCTTTGTAAGGGTCTTGGACACATTGGGAATGTCCATGAAAAATGATGCCCCTTTGAGTGGATAGTTACTGTTCGTAACTGGGGCCATGCGAATTACATAATTTAGAGCCGTAACAGCGATCTGGGTGGCGTCAGCTTGGTCAATCCCAACCCTCCCAGCCATGAGCGCGTTGAGAGTGCTGTGACGCATTCAATCGATCAATTTCACGTAACGAATCTACTCAGTACGGCACACCTCATATGAATCAAGCCCACGGCTTTGAGCTTGACCACCATGCGTTTTGCTGGCCGAGTCGCGTTGGGGTTTGGCCGGCCAATGGCGAACTATAAAAATAGTCAGAGGTAGTGCCAAAGCAGACGAAGATTAGCTACCTCTCCCGCAGGGTGGAACCCATACTGGACGATTGAGAACAAGTTCTTTCGGCCATCGTAAACACCGCGTGGCCGGAATGTGGCTGCTTCCTGGGCTTGTAGCTCATCGATTATCTCCCGGTTCCTAGGAGGCGCGAAATCTGTAGGTTTCCCATCTGCGTGATGATGATTCGTGGGTGAGTTCATTAGCACCCAATGCCACCAGCTGTATGCGACAAACGTACCTATTTCGATAACCACTGGGAGGTATTGGCGCTTTAGACTTTTTCTCGAAGAGTGGTAAGCGTTCCTTACCGTCATAGTGGTGCCATTTACTCTCCCTTGGGTAACTGATCTGAAACATGTTCGTCTTGACTACGCATTGCCGCCCCGTAGTACCACCCTTGGGTGGGGGTACACCAAACAGATTGGTTGCGCTGCCAGTTTCCCTCATAGACATGGTAGGGGAGTGGAGGTTGGAGTCAGAGTACGAAGAAAACGGGCGGAGGGGTGTCGCTCTCAAATTTAAATACCGCAGGCCCGGGTATACTTGGGCGGGGACGCTGCCTTGAGGTGAACAACGTTGGCTGCTGGTCACGTGAAAGGGTAGACTGATTTCCTTATGCGGTAAAAATAAGCGAATTCTACTATCTAGATTCGACGGGAACACTATGCGGAATGAACCATTTGCATCCAACAATATAGATCTCACCGTTCTGGATCTACAGCATGGAGCCCACGAGCCCCACAATCGCCTTCGTCACTAGACCAACTTGCCGCTCAGGCAAGGCGAATGTATCAGAATCGACACGGTTCGCATTTCCGCGAATGTTTGCGATTTCATCCCGGAGGGCTGTCCGCAATGACGATTGGCATTCGGGGACCGAAAGCAGGAATGAAATCTCGGTGTCGAGATGAGCTGACCGAGAGTTCAGGTTCGTAGACCCAAAGAGAGTAGCATAAGGTGCCTCGGAGGCAGAGGCAGAGAGCCAAATACCTAATAGAAGCATACAGATATCAATCACCAGGAGGCGGAGATTAACGTAGACCGCACCTTTGGCATGATATGTCCATCCTGGGCGCCTCCATTCAGCCAATTCAACCCCTTTGCCGTTCTCCCATTGTCGATGCGCGGCGAGCACACGGTTCCAAAATCGCCTTTCGAGGAGCGTGTAGCCTGCCGGAATCCTGCCTGAAAGTCCTTTGGAGCCCAGGAAGCCATTCGCCTGGAATAAATTCAATCACATGTAGGTACACTTCGATGGGACTTACTTGAGGGCTTGCCGCTATTATGCGATAGTCCGCGCTCGAACTCAAAACACGGTCCTGGTAGGGACCGTACAGCGCAAAGTATCCACTGGTCAAGTCAGCCAATGTACCGTGGAATGGATCCCCAGACTCGATTAGATTGAATAATTGGGTGAGGCTCTGTTCTTCCTCTCTGATACCGAGCACACCGGATTGTACCATAGGAAGTATCACAGGTCGCTCTACCAGATGGACCGAGGATGTTTTATCTCGCATAGCTTCCTGCAGCTTTGCAACGTCATGTTTGGCCAAATTACTGAAGTCGAAGACGCTAGAGTCTCGACGAAACCAGTCCAACGCATAGCCCAGAGAGGTATCAGGGGCAGGTCGCAGCCTCCAAGAATATTCGGAAAATACCCGAAGCAATTCAACGAGATAAGATGTGAACGGGGAGGCGGATTCAATATGAACATATCGATCTTGCCGGTTAGTAAAGTAGGAAGTACTGAGATTTGCCCTGTTGCCCTCGTATAGTAAGGCGGTTGATGGGGACGGCAATATAAGACGCACCCGCTCAAGAGAACTTCGTCATCGACCAGATAAACTTTTGCATGCCATGTCCCCCATCCTTCGTCAAACCGTCGTGGAATCACATGGCGCAACATCCCGTTTAGTTTCGGAGAACGGAAAAGATGGACCTTTACCCGGTCGGGGTACGCATCGATCAAGGGGAGCAGTAAATGAACAGGTGAGGTTTGAGCTTGGGGCGGCCTGGTAGATCTCAGAGCGTCGACTTGGATCACAAGTTCAAGCTCCCCGTTTTTCGCGAGTGCGTCGGCCAGTGCCGCAACCTGTCGAGCAAAGGGAGACTTTAATAACATTAAATTTTAGATGGTATGAACGGGCGTACAAGCCTAGTCTCGGTCTCGCCAATATAGAGAGAGGAGATGTGAATCCTCTTTTTGGCTTTCGCGATCATGGCCTACAAATGACGTGAATAAACCGGCAAAAATTCCTCATAGCTTCTGACCAGAATTTTGTTGTAGAAGTCGCCAGGAGCCGCTAGGATAGATACGTTCTTTGCCTCTACTTCAAACTTAGGTAAAATGCCAGTCATCGACTCTGTGAGCAAGACAGAAGGATCAGATCGACGCCCAACGCCACCTGACATAGGAGCATATTGCATGTTTTGAGCCCGAGGCAAGGCCCGACACGACACCGCTAGACTCCATGGTTGTCGTCGACAAAGCATTGAGGCGAACGTATGAGAGAAAGTCACGTGAGTAGATCTCATACCTCCGATTCTGGTAATACCAAACCCCCGATGGCAGTGTTTGCTTCCGCTGACCAATAAACGGACACATGGCACACTTGTCTCCTTGCTCTCAACCACATCTCCCATGGCCTACTGCGACCTATGTGATCGCAGCTTTTCGTCCTACGACGCTCTCGGTCAACACAAGCGTACCTCATCCAAGCACGACTGGTGCGAGAATTGTGACAGGGAGTTTGACACATATGCGAGTCTTCGTAGGCACTGGATCGACAGCTCCCGACACAACTTTTGCGAATTCTGTAACAAAGACTTCAAACATGGATATCAGCTCACCCAGCACAACAACCGGCTCCACGAGTACTGCAGCCCATGCAACTTGGTTAGTACAGACCCCAAATGTATTCTCGTGGCTAACTATTATGCAGTGGCTAAGCACAGGCGATGAAATGGAAAGCCACGACATAGCGACGCACAACCTTTGTGTTCAGTGCCAGAGATACTTCCAATCCCTCAACAACCTAAAGAACGTAAGTTGGCCCAAACTCAACTGCGTGGGGCACTAACAAACAACATACCGAACTCCTGCGTAGCACCTCAATTCTTCCAGGCATGCCCCGAAAACGCTACCATGCCCTGGAATCGGCTGCGGAAAGAAATTCATCACCACGGCCAACCTCGTTTTGCACCTTGAGGCTGGCACTTGTGTCTCTGGTGTCACACGCCAACACGTTGCCAATACCGTCACTCGACTCGACCAAAACCACCTTATTACTAATCCCAACCGAATGATTACTGGGTCGACCGAATCTTACCAAGCAACCGAGTGGGCGTGGAACGGCGACAGCTACGAATGTTACCTTTGTCACAAAGAATTTGGATCCCTCAACGCCTTGAATCAACATCTCGCCAGCCCTATCCATGAACAACCAATCTATCGTTGTCCCAAGCTCGGCACTGGGTGTAACTTGCGGTTCAAGTCACTTGGGCATCTATTCCAGCATATCGAGAACGGCTCGTGCGGCGTTGGACGATTCAAGGTTGTTCAGAATGGGATAGACTATATGATGCAAGGAATGAAGCGCATTGCCTTCTGACTGCTTTATCGAACTAAATTTTTGATAATTGTTCTGCCGCGACATGATAGCGATAGGGTATTGAAATACAGAACGAGTGTCATCTGGCTTGATTGTATGCGTATCTGATATCCAGCCAGCTTGGGACGCAGTGATATGGCACATTGTCTTCAACCATGTATACGACATTTGAACTGCGGTCCAAGCACAGTAGTTTTACACCTCGTAATGCACATGAATTTATATGCTCAAGTTCATTCCCCAGGCGGGAAGCGATATCTTACCATCAGAACCTGACGTCTCCTCTAAATAACACGTCGCGCAGCAACTTGACCTTTCACCAAGAGCGACAATCCCTTTACGGGTCTTCAAATATCTCAGGATGATTCTTAAGGGCATGTATCTCCTTGAGCTCAGCCGAGTTTCAGAGCTTTCCAACTCTGGCAGTGCCATTCCCATTGGTGGCAGTGCATGATCTCACCTGCCAATCAAGGGACACCTGAAACTCGTATCTCCCCCAACTGTAGCCGCTGCGACCGTTTCTTCCCGTCCTACGATGCTCTCTATCAGCACCGGCGTGACTCTTCCACGCATAACCGGTGCGAGGATTGTGGCAAGGACTATTGGGTGTACGAAAAGCTGCGCGAGCACTGGATTAAGAGCCCTGATCATCACTACTGCGACTTGTGCGACGAAGAATTTTATTCCGAAGACGAACTTGATGACCACTATCAAAACCACGAACACCGCCATTTGTGCGATTTGGTTAGCCCGATATCTGTTGACTGCGAATGATTTCTGGTAGCTGACGTGGTTGGAAACAAACGACGAAATTCAGAGCCACCATGTCGGAAACCCGACTTTTGCATGACCGCTAAGAATACGGGCATATCATGCCGGTCACGCTGCGACCGCATGGCTAAAGCGTGACGTTTCCCAAGTGGGATGACGATGAGCACTTCATGCGTGATCGTTCTGGGCGGCATGATCTCCTGAATCATGTATATATGCATGATAGCGTATGATCATACATGACCATATGATATCATACCACCCTATTTCCGATAAATAAAATAGAAAAATCTGGCACCCTCACCCCTATCCCCCTTGCTTCCCACACGAGCACGTTATATCAAACACAGTGTATTATATTCTAATAGTACACACTACAACGTCCGATGCTGATCCACCCGTGGCAGACGTAAGGAATGAAATCGGGATGCGACGTACGCGCCGACCGAGGCCAGGAAGGAATGAGATATCTTGTCTGCCGTCAGAAACAGTTACACTCATGCGGCAACGAGAATGTAATACAGCTTACCGTGGAAATGAGTGATGTAAACTACCTCACTTTGACGAGCAAGTTAGCCATATATCTATGAATCGTAAGAAAAACTTACAATGGAATAATGCATTCTCGGTTGCGAGAATACCTCCTGTTGCTGCCGTCGAATTGGTAGCTTTAGTGGTGGCTGCGATTGGCGGCAGGGGAATGAGCTCACCATCTTAAGACTCCACGCCACGGACCTTTGCCTATCAACTAGTCATCAGGACGAAGACGTTAAAGCTGACGAAACTGGGAGGGATGATCTTCTGGGTGCCGTGCCATCTGTTGTGTTAGCCAAACCTTAGGACCAGAGCAGATGTATGGAAAATGGAAAACTTACTCGTCGGGTCTACCTGACTAGTGGATAAGCGTGATCTGCCCTCAACGTTGTGTGATGGTACGGTCGGGAGGCTAAGAGTGTAGGAATCGTCAGTTCAAATGGTCTTGAGCGGACGATCTTAGCTGCGAGATGGTGGTTGAGTCGAGGAGGTGGAGCGGTGGTGGAGTGGCGCGTGACGCCGTATATATCCCGGGATAGGCGCCGGCGCTTTGCTGGTTTGCGGACTTGAATATATGCTCTAAACGGGTCAGTCTTTGTAATATATGCATGGACCTGCTGGACCTTGAGCTCTCCTGCACGCTCTCCCACCATGCCAGCTCGGCTGCCAGTACAACCACAGCAGAACAATGGCCCCCAGCACGCTGCTGGCCAGCCAAATGCTCAAAACGCGAGGGAAAACGAAGCCAATAATGGGGTCGAGCCGCTACCTGAGAATGCGACTCTTGAACAGGCGAAAGAAGTTAGTCGTATATAACTGTATCTCCTAAACACTGATGCATTTCGCTTGTTTTACAGTATATAGCAAACTTACAACTTACCCTGAGCGACAAAAAGCGACAGCTTGACGAAGTGACGCGTGAGAAGGACCAGCTCCTTACCAATCAGCGAAACAAGCGTCGCCGTGCTCGCCCCGCCGATGAGCCTACCCCTGACGATCCGAAATATGCGAAAGCGGGCAAGCGCTGCACGCTAATGCACCAACTTTGGGTTGCGTCCGACCTCTTTGAGACTGAGCTCAATCCTACTTACACTGATGATCGGCGGTACGAGGAAGACGAGCCCAACATGCAGCTTCAGGGTGATCTATTAGATGTTCTTGCTTCAGCACTTACACTTCGAGGGGATTTGCTGCACAAGGTACATTTTCAGAATGTGGTGAGTCGCATATCCAATCTTCGTATCAATCTTGCTTCCGATCCATGCAGCGTTATGGACCTAGCTACCCATATTCAGTATAATCCTCCTCGGTTTGTATCCTTTGACTGAGTCTTTATGTTTAGTTCATCAGTGCAGCAAACGAGCAGCGCCGCAACTCAGCCACTCGTGCACGCAAG
>WSLN01000018.1:0-64093 GCA_019677355.1 Ceratobasidium sp. 370
CGTTCGGAATCGTGTAATCTACATGTGATACGCATATGCTATATAGTAATACATCGAAGCGCCCGCAGAGGCTAAGTGTGTCAGCCTGCGCCGCAGCTTGCGAAGACCACAGGCCGAATACTTGGCCGCGCCTTCGGCGCGACGATGCGGCTTAGTCACGCCCGCGCTCATATTTAAGGGCGAGCGCGCTAGCGCGCGCCCCACAGCTCTCTTCCTCTCTCCCTCTAAGACTCGACTCACACCCACGCCTACTCTCCCCGGCACCCTCACCGTCCGGGCCACACTGGCATGCCATCGTACTACCTGTATAGCCCGGATCCCAAGCTCTACCTACATATCTACCTTTCTTCGTTCTCCTTTTGCCTCCCTCCCGCCCCGAGCCGTACAGCATTCCGATCGGTAGTTTGGCCGCCCTCCTGAGCTCGCTCGGTCGGGCTGGCCCCGGCTGCACCCATTCGGGTCTCTTCCCCGTTTTCCCCAAACCAAAGCCGGTCGACCGTTCGGAATCGTGTAATCTACATGTGATACGCATATGCTATATAGTAATACATCGAAGCGCCCGCAGAGGCTAAGTAATGTCGCTAGTATCCAATCTCGTGGTCTGCTCGGGAGCTGCAGTCCGCACCGTTCAGTTTCTTTTTGGGTGGATGTTTCGCGGGGTGCGTGCACAGAACAGCCCGAGCACTCCACCACACTGGACAAGGTGAATAAGAAAAATCAGCACCGCATTTTCGATTGCCAGTGACATTTGAGACCCCTAGGGGCCGCTTTTATTCGCTTGCTCAGGCCCCTTGAGCTGAGGTGTCGTAAGAGAGTAACCGGCCTTCCTGAATCAAGGTCGCTCGAGTTGATGATTCGGTGACTCTACCCGAACAGTGTTATTTATGCGAACATTTCACCACCCATATCTATTCTTCTGTATTCTCCTATTTACTAGCATAACAAATAACTAACCGATTGAATCGGCGTTAAAACGAGTTCGTGTGGACATTGGTGCGAGACACACCATGCGTGCTGCCGTATTACCGACATGGGCACCTCGAAACCATGAGTTGACTAGTAGGAGTCGAAACATGAGGAAAGGGGTTCCCTACTAAATGATTCACGAAAGTTGGGTTGGGAGCTTGGCTAGAAAACTTCGGTCTTACTTGTCCAAAGCACCCGGTTGATCGCGTCGCTGCGTTCTTTTCTCCAAAACAGCACCACAACTCGAAACGCTGGGGGCGGGCGCCTCATATACAGACAAACAAGCGATCGAGTAATCCATATTATTGAGTTGGCATGCTTCTTATCGGATCAGTGGTTCAACTGGTCGGGCGAGGTCGATAGAAGAGCATACCGAACCTACGGTTCAAGGAATCATTGAGTAGTCTGCGACAGTCTCCAGGAGATCCCCGGTACCTTATGCTCGAGCTCACCGCTGGTAGATGATGCTCGTGCCCAGGGCATGCAGGACCCATCCCAATCCAGCCGAGCATGGGCCTACGATGTGCTCTTACCTAATACGAGAGCTAGAATATCTGCTCGGGGTAAATTCATATCCCAATCCGTGCACTATGGGGACAGTGAGTATCCGGGCGGTGGTGACGGACCCATACGAGGACATTCAAAGCCAGGACGAAGTGCTGGGTGAAGCAGTTAGTTGGTAAACACTCTTGGTCGTAAGTTGGTGGTAATTTACTATGCATCACCGGCGTTTGAGACGGCAGAGGCTCGAAGGTGTAGCTGGGGGCTAGATTAGGGGGTATATTAGCTAAAGCACATGCAATTTGCGCTCCTACGGCGAATGCCTGCCAGCTCCGCATAGCGTGCTTGTAAATGAAAGTCTTGCGGGATGTGGGAGGCATGGTGAGGCGACAACTAAGAAGCTGCAGGACGCAGGCGTTCAGTTTTTGCCTGTATGGATGTGCATTTGGTTGATGTATCGGTTGTGAACGCAAACTCAATTATTTGGGCGCATACAACTTATTACTCGTTCTTTAGGATATACGCCGCCCTGAAACCCCCCTTTAACATCGCTTTGTGGTTGGGTGTCACCAGTACCGCGCCGTGAGCATGTACAAGAGTCCGTTTAGCTTATGCATAACATGAATGACAGTATATATAAAATTATTTTTATATCTGCGTTGGAATATGCCCAAAGCGCACATTTAACTTCTAATTTTGTTTATGGAGGGTGATTCTCAGCTCGGTGGCTTTGGAATGGTCGTGTGGCTAATATGTGGCTAGCCTCGATTACGTTACCATGAGCTTAGCGCCCGGACGCGCGTTCCTTGGGAGGATATCCGTTGCTCTCTACGCCAATAATACTCGGTCGACACCGTCATGCCTACCACATCCTCAGAGCAGGTATGAGGCTCGAGCATCTGGAAAATAACGCGCTAATAGTGGTGAAGCTCGCGGACTTGGCAGCAACGACTGTTAGTACGTTCATCCACTGCATCTACCCTGGCTTTCTCTAAACCGCGTCATCCCGTGTACTCATAAACCATTCTACAGTTGTACACCCGCTCGTCTTGCTCTCTGTAGCGGATCACCACGCACGCTCAGCAGCACGGGCCCCCAATAAGCGAGTAGTCGGTGTGCTGCTCGGACAGGACAATGGCAAGACGGTCAACGTCGCCAACTCGTTTGCGATTCCATTCGAAGAGGACGAGAAGGACTCTAAGACGTGGTTCTTAGATCACAACTATATCGAAGGGATGTGGGATATGTTCAAGAAGGTGAACGGTGAGTATGTTTCGTACTGTGGGCAATGACCACGATCTTATAGCCTTGTAGCCCGAGAACGAATGATCGGCTGGTACCACTCTGGGCCCAAGCTACGCGCGTCGGACCAAGAGATCAATGATCTATTCAAGCAATTCATCCCGCGCCCCGTGATGGTCATTGTCAACGTTCGACAGCGAGATGAAAGTATCCCCACAGACGCTTACTTTGCTGTGGAGAAGATCAAAGACGTGAGTTAGATTACAGTTGTATTGCTATAGTTTCACCCTAACTCGTCGTTTTAGGACGGTACTGAGACTCAAAAGACCTTCTTCCACGTCCCCTCTGCCATCGAAGCCGAAGAAGCCGAGGAGATTGGCGTCGAGCACCTCCTTCGGGACATTAAAGACAGCACAACCACCACCCTTGCCACCCGCGTCAGTACCCAACTCTCCGGCCTGCGCGGTCTGAGCGCCCGAATCCGGGAGATCAGTTCATACCTCAAGCGAGCGTCCATGTCGCCTGGCGAGCCTGGTGCACTCCCACCGAACCACCAGATTTCGTACCAGCTCCAGGACGCACTATCACTGCTGCCTGACTTAGACAACCCAGAGACCACTAGGAGCTTTACAACGGCGACGAATGATCAACTGCTCGTGGTTTACTTGAGTAGCTTGGTTAGAGCTGTGATCGCATTGCATGCTTTGGTCGACAACAAAGCTGCGAACGGGCGAGCAGAATTGGAGGAGGGGAAGGGGAAGGATGAGAAAAACGAAGAGGGGAAGAAGGAAGAGGCCAAGACGACAGACAAGGAGGCCGGAGCCACCGAGGGGAGTAAACGCGCATAATCAGTCTAATATAACGAAATTGTATACCGTTCACTATATCGGTCTTGCCGTGGCCCGAGTGGGTAATTTTAAGTGACGGCTACTTGGACCCAAAGGGCAACAGTAGGCTTCAGGAACAGCATCAAGCCAAGTTTGCGCTATGGTCTTTGTTCTATCTCATCACGCTTGCTATGCCCACTTAATCTAGGCGTTCTAGTGAAAGGCATATATAAGAGAAAAAAGAGCATACGAGCACAGCTAGTCAAACATAGTGGGAGATGACAGCGCCATTCAGTGGTGTTCCGCCAAGGCCGAAAGCGAAAAAGTGTACCAGTTCCTAACTCAAGTGAAAACGGAAGGGATGAATTAATGTAGGACACACATTTACAGAACCAGTACTCTCAGCCAAATTCGATCACGGCACCAAAAAGCCGGTGTTGTTCCTAAATCGGGCATTTAGCAGCACCCTCCCGAGGACTGTTGATTCACGCTCTGGCCGGGGGTGATGGTGTTGGACTTGTTAGTGTTGGCCGCGGTAGTAGTAGAACCCATTCTAAAGAGTGGCGTCAAGGGTTAATTGGAGGGCAATTACTGCAGAGTTCGGTGGTGCACGCACCGGTCCTTGATCTGCTTCGCCATTGTCAAGAACGCTTGCTCAACATTGGTTGCGTTCTTCGCGGATGTCTCCAGGAAGGGGATCGAGAGCTGGTCTGCGAATTCCTATGGCAGCCAAACCCAATTTTAGCCACATCCGAGCTCGAGAATCAAACGGTGGCTCGAACCTTCGCAACCGTATACTCGACGACCTTCTTGCTCGTCAGATCCGACTTGTTGCCAACAAGCAGCTTGTTAACGCCCTCGGATGCGTAGCGGTCGATCTCTTGCAGCCATTGCTTCACGTTTGTGAAGGTATCTGTGCCACGAATCAGCTTGAGATGCAAACGTGGTCGAGCGTGTAAAAATACAAACTGACCGTTATCAGTTACGTCATATACAACGATGATACCGTGGGCGCCACGGTAGTACGAAGAGGTAATAGTGCGGAATCGTTCTTGGCCTATGTGTAAGAAGCGTGAATTGAGCCATCATCGGTCCAATATGTAAAAAGGTGGCTGACCAGCGGTGTCCCACTAAAATGCAAGTGTGAGTCAGTAATGTGCGAGCAGGAGCAAGCGCGGGTGGCCGAGACAAAGTGCAGAGGGATGGCCTCAGGGCACCGGGGTGAGATAGGTGTTGACACGCAATGGCCCTTCGGCAGCCAGGAGACAAGGGAAGGGTATCGATGGTTGCGCAGAGCGCGTGTGGCATGCAGTGAACATGACAGAAATGTGAGGACACGCACAATCTGGAGTTTTACGGTCTTGCCCTCGAGCTCAATTGTGCGAATCTTGAAATCAACCCCAATGGTCGAGATGTAGCTTTCGGTATACGTGTCATCTGCGAAACGCAGGAGCAAGCAGCTCTGAAAACGTAAAATGGCTATTATCAGCAACCCACGACGGTGTTGCTGCGTCCGCGCACCACAATCGCGGTCACACAATGAAGCGAGGGGTGGCATGACGTACCTTGCCGACACCAGAATCACCGATGAGGAGGAGCTTGAAGAGATAGTCGTACTCGCTGGCGTGCATGTTGTACAAAGTAGTTGTGGGTAAATTTCAGGTGCTTGTTCGCGGTCGTAGTCAAGTACGGCAAGGGCGGTGCGAGTGCGTAAGTGATACCCATGATTGCAAATCAGGGCGCTTAGAATCGCGAACCTGCAGACCGCTGTCTGAGTGTTGGACTTTTTGCCATCCGACGGTAGACTGCGAGAAGTCGTTCTCTTCGGATAATGATATGAGCGCCTATGTATCGTACACAACACCGGGCTCGCTGGTGCATATACCCACTGCTACGACACTGGACGAAGAACCAGAGGTCGGAAGGCGACGAGAAGTTGAGCAGCACTGGCGAAGATGCAGAACACAAAAATGCCACCGCTTGTAGCAAGGAGCGGCAAACAGATGAGCTAGCGTTGCTGTGCACCTTCCATACAAGGTATATGAATAATAACCGACCTCCCCGGCGTCACCGGCTCCAACGTCGCATGACAATCCACTTGAAAACCTGCATGATTTCGGCCTGATGCCAACCACCACCACCACCCCGTGATACTGACGGCCAGCGCAGCATACGACAAGTATTTCGCCCAATTTGACAGGTTAAACGAAGCAGTGCCCAGGGGTAACATCTCTGTTGCACAGCCGGTTGTCGTGATAGAGCATCGCCTCCCACTCCCGAGGCGCCCAATCCTGGCTCTCTTGAGTCCGCCCTTATCCTCCTTCCCCCCACCACGCAGCGTGTGGTTCCCTGCGGACCTGCGGCACTTCATCGTGTTGCCTGCGAAGATCTTTTAATGATGTTCCGGCCAGAATTATCCTTTTCGTATCTATTGGTCTTGGCGTGTGTTGCCACAGAGACTCGTACCGCTGCAGTGGGTCAAGTTTGAGCGATTCGATGTGCTTCAGGGGAACTTACCATCTGAAATATATACCAGGTGTGCGGGCTTGGATGGGACGTTCTCGGGACGCCAGAACATGACGTGTGCTGGTTAGCTGAAGATCTTTTATCAAGGCATTGCCCGCCTAATATCGGTATAGGCTTTGCCAATATTTTTCTCTGCCTGTTTTATTGATTCATAGTGGCTAGTACCTCAATCTGTGCGAACGCTGCCGAGCCCGACTTCATGGTACAAGGCGTCGGACTTTTCCAAAGTTCCTGCTTGTGCATGCACCAAGATTGTATACAACCTACTCTCAGCCTGTGCTGGCTGTCAAAAGTGGAACATATCCAACGCGGCTAATCAGAGCTGGCAAAGGTTTTTACACGATGCTTCTTGATTCATTCCCCTACTGACTTGTAAACCAGTTTGGAAGAATACGAAGGTCTGACATGTGGCAAGTTTCAGGCGGAGACTGGCGGCATCCAGGTTGAACCTGATCATGACCATGAGTATGTGCAACTAGAATTCGGTTCAGTGCTATTTGGCCAATCATTTCTGGCAGAGATCCAACGTGGTCCGGAGTGGTTCCTTGGTCAAGGAGCATCAGCGATACAGACTTTAACCTGACACAAGCCCTGGGTGAATTATATCGAACACTGCTATGGAGTAGGCGCTAATACCCATTGCTTGTCATAGCACTGGCGAGCCCGAACAACAGCATCCCCAGCAGCGCTCCTACTACAACTGAAGAAGTAATTCCTATGAATACTTCAACTCCGACGCCCATGGCGGCAAGTGGCAACTCGAAATCGGGGCCGAATGTCGGTGCAATTGCTGGAGGTGTGGTCGGAGGCGTGGTCCTGTTAGGTGCCATCCTTGGACTGCTACTATTCTTGCGTCGTCACAAGCGCCGCACTCGCGACGTTGCCCCCTCAGACGAATTCCTCAAGCCCGAGTACTACGCATCTCCTCCCTTGCTCCCTGCCGGCCGGAGGGACTTGGACTACCGAGATGACATCGAGGAGGAACCTATACCTCCGCTGGTGCCTCACAGACTCTCATGGGTTGGAGGAATGGTCTCAACCCGACGACGCGAGGATGACGCAGACGAGCTCCCGCCCTTCACACCCGGAACCTACATCGGACCCTCACCGCACGAGAAAGGCTCCCCAGAACGAAGGCGTACTGACGAGACATTCACCACAGTTACTTCAAACACACATCTGTTGACATCATCATCTCGACCTGGTACCTCTGAGCAGGCTTGAGGTCCGGCTAGCGGACAATTGGCCATGAAATATCGGGGGGATGGGAAATATATCCTTCCGCTGATATGTACAGTACCACTCCGAGTTCTCAGTGCAATCTCTCTATATTTATGACCAGTTTTTGTACATATCTGTGTGGGCGAGATGACCATCTGTGGCTATGAATACCAAATCAGTCTCATCACGACTTGTGATAATCGAACAGGCGCTACCCACAAGTAGGCGTTGGCTGGAACGGCCCGATCGGGGTTGTTGGCATCCTTCTTTTGCCGAGATTGGATTTCGGGAGTCGGTGCTTGGGCCTTATGAGTCTCGGCAAAATAGCGCACTACCCCGAAATTAAATGTGGATTAAGGCTTGGATCATCGCTGGGCCTGCGTTCTTATGCAATATTGTCCACCCTTTGTTCGTGATGTTTTTAGACGAAGACGAAACAGCCAGTAGGCCCAACCGAGGAATTCACGCACATGGATAAATCCTAGGCTCCAAGCCTCCTTCATCGCAGCATCCCACCCGAATAATTACAATATGCGAATCCCTACTGCACTATTTGCTCTCGGAACTAACGGTATGGTTCTATTTCCCCTGATCATTCTTGGCGATTTGGCTCACCTTCGTCTTAGAGCCATTCACTGGCCCGTCCCCGGTGTGGACTCGCGAGGAACTTCCAGCGTACTGTACCCGGGTTGAAATATTGAACCAGTCCCCCCCTCATGGCGCCTCCGCCCAACCACCCCCCGTCACTGTCACCGCCTTGACAGAGTCCCACTCGAACGACTATACCTTTGCTACTTCTCCTTTCACGAGTCCTCCAGTCTTTGCCATGCAAATCTTCATCACCAAAGAGGAAGTGGTGGTTTCTGACGAGGTTGTTCCCTCTGTCCCTAATCGGACGAGTTCTACCTTGGTCGACGTCAACGGCAAAACGACGGACGAGCGCATGCTCTGACAACCGAACTGATACCAGAAATCTGATATAATCCCCCTTCGTGGGCAAGCTGCCACTGAGTTCACGCCAGACGACTTTTCTGTTTGAAATTTCATCGTGTCTTTCCTTTGCGTTCATCCCTTTTGCTTGCGTTGATGGCTGTCAAGCTCTATCCAACTGATTGAACGATCCTTGGTTTCACTTTTCTTGTTCCTGTAGCAATTGCCCCCACATCATGTACTCACATCAAACACTCTCAACTGTTTCCTGCAATCAATGCTTACAACGTTCTCGCAACTTCGGCGAACCTCAATTGACACACGTTTTTGTCCGAACTGCCTATATGCGCACAGTGATAACCAAGTATTGACTGTTGAGGATCTTTCGAGCTGCTTCGCGTGCAAACTATGAATTCACTAAGTATGCACAGTACCGTATCCCACACCCCAGGAAAGGCTCTTAGGTGACCGTTACGACTGTGGTCGCATTGTTCGACGTGTCAGCCCGGGGCCAGAACTCCCATGTCAACCTAGCAGCAGCGCGGTTAGTATGAGTAGGTAGATCAATCACCGCATTTACTCACGTGACGGGTTTAGCGTAGCTCTTGATAGCCGTCATCAGTTGAGAGTAGATGATGAGTTGCTCGCCCTGAACTCCAAAGTCTCCCCAGTTAATGCGGCCAGCCTGAGGTTCGCCCAGCCACTGAGTCCAGTCATCCTTGAAGATGGATCCGTCGGGACCGAGCGCCTTGACCGTAGCCAGCTTGGCACCGTTGGAAGTAAAGTTGAAGTAATAGTCGTTGGTATTTCCCGAGACGTTGATCGTAGGAGTGGGGATCACGGGACGTTTGTACCGCCTGATGTCGATCTCGAGGTCTGCTCCAGCGCTAGATCTGATGAGCACTCGGCCGAGCTCGCCTAGAGTAGTAGTAGAACTGAGAGAATTGATATAGGAGGACGTGAGTGCGACGCCGGGGAGAGGGGAAGTAACGACAGTGTAATCTTTGCCTGAAGTCAAAGCTGCACCAGAAGGCTTGTAGACACCTTTAAGTGTGTTTCCGTTGTACTGGAGGTAGACAGGCGGAATCGCTGTGGAGCCTGACTTGAGCCATACGGTGCCATTGCCGTTCTAATAATGGGGGTTAGTTGTATCGAAAGGTAAAGCAAGGGGGTTTAAGGCCCACATAAGGGATGGTATTGATCTTTCCAGCGACAATGGCCATCACGATGTTCTTGGTCGTGATATCGCGCCACTTGCCGGTTGTACGATCGAAATAGTCATTGCCGTTGTCCCACCAGATGGGCACGATGGACAACTTGAGAGCCGTGCGAGTGACGTGATCGAACCACTAAATGCGTATATATGCTTAATCCCCATGTCACGAAACGTTGGCAAATGGGACTTACTGCCCATCCGGCCGCCTTTTCGATGACAGTACCTATAGAGCTTGGGCTGTATTCGCCCATCGTGATAGGAACGGAGAAGTTTCCGCGCACGGGAGTGATATCGTTAACTACAGACGCTTTGTCGGCTATATATAATTGTGAGTATAGCTCAACCCGTGTATATGTTGGCTGAAACGTACCATCACTTCCCCAGAAAGTACGCCCCCAAGAATTACTGACAAAGTCCCATGGGCCATAGTCTTTGGATTTGATGTCAGAACGAGGCGACGGTAGGTAAGTGGATGCAACTTACAATGGAACTGGACGGACCACTTGTCAGCGGGGTAGTTGTTCGGAGGCGTAAACCACTCGGTGAGATGCAGCGGGCTATCGCCTAGCCCTGGAAGAGACACGACACGCTGAGAGTTGTTTCCGCCTAGACACGAGAACCAGATGAGACATAAAATATAGAGATTATGTTTGGGCTTACCAGAGTTCCGGACAATGTTCAAGAACCTCGTGTTCAGATCGTTGACGAGATTGGCAGCAACCTGACCCTCACCAACCGGCTCATTGATCGATTCAAATACCAGCTTCTCATTCTAAAGCACGATGAGTATCACATAGCACAATAGTTACTCGTGTTGCCTACCTTGTCCTTGAGAGTGGTCGCGAGCTGCGTCCAGAGTTTCTCAAACTTGGCCTCGATAGCGTCGAAGTTGGGAGCCGAACCGGTCGTGTTTACCCATTGCCAGCTATCGTGATGACTATATATAGTGGTAAGAATTCAACAACGGCTTTTTTGGAGGTTAACTAAGGTATACGAACACGTTGACAATTGCGAATAGTCCAGAAGCGATCGCCTGCAGATTAGATTGGTTGGATTGGTGTTAATTGGGGAATTGGATGACTGACAGCGTCAACCACATAGTTTATACGTGCGAGCCAGGTAGGGTCGAGTGTGTAGTCGGGCGCGTCAGATATAAAATGATTTGTAAATGTGATAGGAATGCGGACGCTCCGGAAGCCGTCGGCGTGGACTTGTTGGAACGTGACATTCTGGACGGCTAGTCAGGTTTTCAACTGTAAGTTAAGTGGAAGCTATGGTCAAAGGACTAAACGTACGGCCATTGTTCCAGCTGCCCTCTGTAGGGATAGCATCAAGCGTGTTGCCGAGGTTCCAACCGGGAATCATTTTGGCCAAAGTATCCTTGGCGGACAAAGACGTAAAAGCGGCAAGGGCACTATGCCCAAAGACGGCGAGAGCAACAAGAGAAAGACGCATCTTTGCTCAGTGTAACCACAGTGACTGAGTTGACTTTCCCGCCTATCTATTTATACTACCCGGAACCATGTATTCTCCAACTCATGGGCAAACCGTGTGGCAGCGTGTGGTCAACGAGCGAGGCGGAATAATGCCGGCTAGGGGGCGTCCGCAGTCAAGGAAGAATTTCATAGTTCTAGTCTTCGTATGATCACATACGTGCCCAGCGCGACTGGGTAAGAAACTCGGAAACATTCCACGCAGTCTGTCAATTGACCTGTCGAAGCGAGGCAAAACGGCAGAACTACGGTCTGAGGTCGGGTCGGGGGTTCAGAATATCGCTTGGACAAACTTTCGGGGGATAATCCCAAACCGCTCATCGAGTTCTGCATGTAGGTCGCTATCCCCAAAAGTATGTCGAGTCGCTTGGGTTGTCTGGCAAGCTACCACACCTTAAGTTCGGCTGTGGCTGTGGTGCTTGCCATGACCAGATGGCGGATCAGAGCTATGGATCCCATTTGCATCCGCGCCGTCCTCACTTCTGGCTGTCTGCCTTGAAATATCCTTTGGGTCCAAGGTAAGTAGCGCTCCCGTAGAACTGAAGCGGTATGAATCGTTTTAACCTCCAGAGGTTCATCGGGAGGCTTCAGCCCTTCACCGCGAAATTTCTGCCAACTTGTGAGCCTGATTCTTGTCACAACAGGTTGTCTGATACCCACCGCTTTACTTTTTCAGTTTAACAACCAGCTTGCAAGTCTGGTTGACTTTACCCCACCGCTATACTGATACATCATTCAGATAAACTACAATGGGTGCTACTCGTGCTGAAAAGGAGGTTTACTTTGAGAAGCTCAAGGAGCTCCTCGAAACCTACCGTGAGTGATCAAGTTTTATGCGACCGCCGTCCTTTAACTTACAATTCCCCAGCCTCCATTTTTGTGGTCAATGTTGATAACGTCGGCTCTAACCAGATGCATCAGATCCGTGTCGCTCTCCGTGGCAAGGGCGTCGTACTGATGGGCAAGAACACCATGGTCCGCCGTGCCGTCCGCACCATGCTCGGCGAGCACCCCGAGTTCGAACGTCTCCTCCCTCACGTCAAGAGCAACATCGGCTTTGTATTTACTAGCGGAGACCTCAAAGACGTCCGTGATATCATTGTTGCAAACAAGGTTGCCGCGCCTGCCCGTGCTGGTGCCTACGCCCCCAAGGACGTGACTGTCCCGGCTGGAAACACTGGTATGGAGCCCGGCAAGACGTCCTTCTTCCAGGCGCTCGGTATTCCAACCAAGATTGCTCGTGGTACGATTGAAATCGTCTCGGACGTCAAGGTTGTCACTGCCGGAACTCGTGTCGGAACGTCCGAGGCGACGCTCCTGAACATGCTGAACATCTCGCCGTTCACGTATGGAATGACGGTCGTTCAGATCTTTGACCAAGGCAACGTGTTCACCCCCGACGTGCTTGACATTGACGAGTCGGTCCTGATCGATCGGTTCCTATCTGGTATCAAGTCGATCGCTGCCATCTCTCTCGCCCTCTCGTACCCTACTTTGGCGTCCGTCACGCACTCGCTCGTGAATGCGTACAAGAACCTCCTTGCTGTCGCCATCACGACCGAGTACAGCTTTGAGGCTGCTGAGAAGGTATGTATGCGTCGTTATATTGTCCACTTTAAGATGCCTTTATTTTACACACTGAAAATCCTGACTGCGTCACCGCAACTCGATGATTTTATGCTTCTGAATTTTTCTACTCCAACCGTATCTCATGAACCAAGCTAACTGTTGCCTCAACAGGTCAAGGAGTACCTCGCCAACCCCGAGGCATTTGCCGCTGCTGCTCCTGCTGCTTCTGCCGCCCCTGCCGCTGCCGCCGAGGAGAAGCCCGCCGAGAAGGAGGAAGAGAAAGGTACGCCCGCGTGCTACACCTGCCAAAGTCTCCACGCGTCTGACACGCGTGCCCAGAGGAGTCCGACGAGGATATGGGTTTCGGTTTGTTCGACTAGAACCCCAACGTTCGTTTGTATACGTTTTGCCTTGGTTTGCCATTGGCCCGTGTATACCAGCGCATGTTGTGACCGCAACCAATATCTGTATTTTAAACCAAGATCGGTGTGACGTTCAAGGCTTTCAGCCGTGCGGAGTAGCGATCGACCGTGGGGACGCCACCATAAATTTGGCCGACGGACTCGTGTCTCGTCCACGTCGTGCAGCAAAAAGTATCCCTATCTCTGGTCGACATGAGCCCAGGTCGTGCCTCCCTCGGCACAGATATGGGTGAACAAAACTCGTGGCTAAAGGATTAGGCAAAGCCAGGGGTGAAAGTTCAGTGTGATTATTCGGGGTGCTCTTCGCTCGAGATGTGTACTGGTCTCACGGGGGAAACTAGGGATAGCACGCAATACCCAAGCACACTCATGATCGGCCGAGGTTATCTCCAGCAGGACACGTCCGAGCGAGCGCGACGAAACGCCGTTTGCACTGGAGAACAAGTAAAGGCGTGGAAGTACTCTAGTCATCCTACCGCTTCGTTTCGGACTCTTGTTCTTTTGGAGGTCGGGGCTTGTGGTTCTCGGCCAAGACAAACATGTCGACTCGCCCCGGCAGCGCTTGGTCTTGAGATGACCAAGCTGGACAGGTCTATCTTGGTGCGATCGACGCCTTGGAACGCGCGAAACCAGCTAACCAAATAGACCAATAGCGCAGGTTGGATAAAAGCCAAATCGCCACAGCATAGAATACACGCTCTGGGAACCAAACCAGCAACGCCACCTAGCCAGGTCACTGCAAGTCAGCTCACAGCACGAGCACCACCAATTACAGCGAGACTCACCTCTCTTCACCCGTCCCCTCCGTACTAATCAAACTCAAACCGCACGTCGCCCCTCCTCGGTGCTGCGCAAGAACATTAGCCTGGACGCCCACCGCAGTCGACTCGACGGCAAGAAAACACACCAATGAGTGGATGCATCTGCGCCAGATACGTGATTGCCCACATGAGATAGCAGCACGTTAAAGTGAGCAACACGCTCGTGCGCACGAGTCTAGGTCCCGTCAGCTCTCATTGGCGAACAAAAAAAATAAAGAAACGCACGTCTGGAGTTCTCCTTTGGGCGTAACAAACCATCCAATGACACCAACAGCAGCACAGATCAGCGCAACGAATATGACCGTCCAGCCGCTCATTCTGGTCGTGGTTGTCCAATTCGGTGCTGTCTGAGCGCACAGTCGTTACCGTTACCAACACAAGTATGACATAATTCACAAACAAAACGCCCACGCTCCAAACCCGAGGCAATAAGTTAAACCATTTATTTATCGACAAGCCGATGCGCGATACAGTAAGTATAGTAGAACGAGCGAGGCCGGCGTTACACATCCATAGCAGGAGAAAGACAAGGGAACCAAGAGGACGATACAAACTGACAAACTGGCGGCGATCAGAGCGACGAAAAAGAAAAGAAATACGAACGGTCCGAAAAGACAACAGAGATGCATACGAGGCGCAGATAAAACGCATATGTTTGTGCAGGACGTGAGCATAGACCGAATGGAAAACAATTATACCATAGAAATACGAAATTCGGAAAGCCCTACACGGTCTTTTCCTTGACCGCACTAGGTTCGACTGTACCCGGAGTCTGGGACTGTACGTTTCTGGACTCGTCTCCCTCCTTCTCCTTGACCTTTTCCCGATCTTTGGTCTGCTGCCTCGAAAGTCCGGCCTCGGCCGCACTCCCCACGCTTCCGACGGTATCTAATCTCTTCGTTCTCCTCTTCACCTTTCCCTCTCCATCGTCTACTGTCGTTCGCTGCGTCGGCACAGTCCGCGACCGCGTCACCTTGGCCCCACCCCCTGGTGTACCACTCACAGGTGAGTCGGCCGCAGGAACCATACTCTCGGGCTCGGCCGTTAGCACAGGCGCAGTACTATGCAATGAGCGTCGTCGGCCGAGATTCGCCACCGGGTTCACGTTCTTTCGTTCGACTAGTCTCCAACCACCCTCGGGAGGGTCCTGCATGGGGGTGTCAGCGCACCTTGATCACGCGAACCAAAGCTGATACAAAGAGGGAAAGGTAGACGCCCAAGGGGAAAGTGGACAAAACGGTAGAGCGCCAAAACTTCGAGTCCAGAGTCCAGTCCAGACATCACACCGAACCAGACCGAAAAGTTATTAAAAAAACGAAAGGAGAAACAACCGCACCGCACCCTGCCACATCTCACGCGCACACCATAAACCGTGTCCAGCCGCTATCCAAAGCTAAAACGCGACGCACCTCATCACTGTCGCTCGGGACCATGTACCCCGCCCGCTCCATCGCCGGACTGAGGCCCGCGCTTGCGCCGACCATGATCGAGTCGCCGCGTGCGGGCGGGTCGAGCATAAAGTGGTCCTGGTGCTGGATGAGGAAAACGAGAACTTCTTGCGAGAGCGCGTGCTCGTGGGGTTGCATCTCATGCGCGGGGTGTGAGATAATCCCGGGGCGGAAGATCACGGCGAGATCTGTGGGGTGGGACTAGTCTGAGCGGCTGGATGAGGCGCGGTGGGAGAATACGCACTGGACTCGGTCATCAGGTTCTTGTCCGCTTTCCGTGCAAATACGGATAACAAATCCAATACATAGAGCAACAGATATTGGTTTGCTCGCGGCATTTCCTTGATCAATCGTCGATACGTATGTACGACCTCGGACGCATCTCGCGGTTGTTTGGCTGCAACAAAGTTAGAGCCCCGCTCACTCGTGAATACGCACACGTACATAATGCGGCTCGAAACTGCAGGGCAAAGCAACGATAAGCATACGTCAAAGGGGCGTACGTGATTCACGTACACTGTGATATTGCTCAGTCGGGATGACCGGTTCCTGGAAATACTACCCATCAATACGGGCACGGGCCGGGGTGAACGCGACGTACAGGCATCTGGGTGAGATATCGTCGAAAGACGCTGGCAACATCATGGGAAGTGTACGACTCATTCCTCCAATTGAGGTCTTTGCCGTACTACAAGGGACTATATGAGCGGGTCGGGCAGGGTTGGATGCCGGGTTGGACTCACGCGTGGCGGGGATTCGAATAGAGTCTGCAGATCTCGCATGCGCCTGTTGGACCCATTGATTCGAAATACGCCTTCGACTTCGGTTGCTGGCGATGGAAATATGTTATGTGAAAGGTAACGGGGAAAACGGCAAGCCAGGCATACCATTCTCTTTGAGGAAGAGCCCGCTGTGAAAGGAATGAGCATGAGTTAAAGAAACAGTGGGAGCACGCACCATTTCGCGACTACGACGGGAATGTACCCCCAGACGTAGAGCTCGCCATTGGGATCTGCGGTTGATATTTGCACGCTGGCGTAGCGTAAACTTTCGCGGAGGGGGATGCCAAAGACGGCGTGTGGAGCTGGACGGGAGTGAGCAAACAAAAGACAGAGCGCAAGACGCACGCACCACCCTTGAGATCGTCCGGATCCTTTTTGAACGGGGCCCCCTGTGCGACCTTGAACTGCTTCCACCAAGACTTGAGGCTCTGTTTCGTGTGCTGGGGATTTGACGGATGATGCATCTCTGCGGGCGGTGGGACGATAGTGCCTGTATGGGACCTGCCTCTGCGTGGGGGAGGGGGAACGGAAATGGGGGTGGGAATGGGTATCGGCGCTGGCGCTGGCGGGGGCGATTTGGGTCTTGTGGCAGGTGGTGACTTGGGTCTCGCAACGGGTGTAGGGGACGTGGTGCGGGGAACGGGCGAGGTCGGGCGGGGTTTGGTCGTCGGGGCTGTGCTAGTCGTGGTCGTCGAGAGTGTGGTCGTCGAGGGAGGGTCGGGTTGGATGGGCTGGGATCCGCGCTTCTTGAGAGTCTTGCGGTATTTTATGCCTGGGCCGGTGCTTGGGCCTGCGACCGGCTGGGAGCGCTTGGCGGGCGCCGTCGGCTGGACTGTGGTGGACGCCGGCGGCACCTGCACGTGGTCCGAAGACGCGTGTCTGCGGAAGCGGGCAATGATGCGTGCGTACGTCGAAAGTGCGGGCGGTGGCGGGGACGGTTGCGGCGGGTGGGGGCTTGTGCGTTCGTCGATCACTGCGAGCGAGCGCCGGTTGAACGCAAAGCCGCGGGGGCGGGTGCCGCGGGGTGGCGAGGCAGGAGGGGTGGGCGTCTGGGTCTGTGTGTGCCGACGCGGAAGAGCAGTGGGCAGAGAGGGGGAGCGAACAGGCTTGGGCGTCGGGACAGGTGAGCGCGTGGCCGTGCTCGAGCCCGAGGCAGTGTCCGCAGAAGAAACCACGGTGGTTGAGGACGAGCGGGCGATGGGCAGCAGCAGCTCGACAAAACGCGAGTGGGTGCTTGCTCCTTCGTGCTCCGCGGCCGCTGGATCAAGTAGCACAGCCAGTCTGACCACCCCAGCGGCAAACAGGCGTCAAGCTACACAAATCCGACGGCAGAAACGATGTCCTCCACGCGGACGCAGACAGAGAAATAGGCTCTAGCAGCGACCGCGGCGTGCCCGCATTCTTGTGCTTTTCTCCCATGACGCTTTCCCGCCCTGGCTGCCTTGATTCGAGCGGGTCCAGACTTCGGGCGCCAGACCACTGTGCATACACCCCTTCTTTCACCTGCGCTCTTGACGCCTTCCAGGTGCCTAGCCTCGTGTTATGCGTCTACGCTGCCCCGTCGGTCTCATCCCCCGTGCGACTTTGCACTCCCGGAGAGATATCACCTTTTCGCACACGCTACATTAGCACACGGTGGATGCCCTCGCCCTCTGGCCCGCGCCGCTCCAAAACCTCGCTCCAGAAGCGCATAATAACGCCCCACTCGTCCTTGCCCCTGGGCATTCTCATCTCTCGTCCACCAGTCCCTTCGACTCGGGCGTTCGCAAACCCTTTCGTGAGCCCTGTCTCCCCCACAGCATCCCCAATGTATAGCACCCTCGTTCCTGCACCAGGCCCTGCGCGCGTCGGGAGCTCAATCAACCCCCCGCCGACGCTCACCACCGACTTGACGCCCCCGGGCCGCCTCAGTGCAGATTCAAGCGCAACGCTCCCGCCCTGTGCGAACCCAAAAAGGTGGACCCTCTCTGCGGGCCACCCGCATTCAGGCGACACCAGATGATCCAGCACTCGATGGACAGCCCGCACGCCTGGGATCGGGTTCGGATGCTCGATGAGCTCGCCGAGCTGAGTGAATGATGTATACCACTGGTACATCTCCTCTCCCTCGTCCAGGAACGGGATCCTGCATGCAGCGTGAGTCTGGGTTGGTTATCCATAAGGTACATACATACAGGTCGGGTGCTTGGAGCACCAGCGTCGCGGTCTGCGGCAGCTTGAGTTGGCTGGCCATCCTCGCAAACGGGGCCATCGTGTCCCCTACACCAGTCAGGATGATGTTCAACGTCTTGGATGCAGCCACTCACCCAGCCCATGCAATACTACCAACAGATTCTCATCCACTCCATCGTCGCTCGGCGCATACACATGCTCCAACCCCAAGCCTGCACGCGTTGGACGCGGCTTGGTGCGCGGACTCGGGTCCACGATACTCGGCGCAACGCTCAACACGCGTTCTTCCATGGTTGAATGGACCAAGATTGACTGCTGGTGATAGCTGCCAATTAGAATTTTCGTGCCTGCCTCGTTGTGATAACGACACATGACTCGCCGTTCAGTGGACGAAAACACGTTGGGAATGACGTCAATTTCCGCTTTAGGTATATTGATCCAGAATTATGAGAAATCACATTCCGTCTGATCTTCTGCAGATCGCCCGTGGTGGATTTCGAGGCGGTGTGCGGCGATCCCTGCCATCGAGCGTGGAACAAGGCACAATATCTCGTCGCCTTGTACAGTCCGGGCGATTACGGGGCGCTTATCGGTTCCACCCCTTCCGCTTCGGGGCTGTTTTCGACTCAATTCGGTGCCAAGACAACGCATTGACAGTTATTAATTTCAAATTTACTGATTGCGTCGAAAATAGTGTAGCCCTGAGCCGACGTTTATGAGGGCACTGGCGGCGATCATATTCGGCAATGCACGCTGCCGAATCTACACACGCCTAAGCCCTAGCACGCTAAGAGCACCCACAAGCCAATTCAAAGAATCATAAATTTCGTCTCAACACATCGCAACTCGTAATAGTTCGTGATCAGATATATGCGTATGGGGAGACCGTTTAACCGACAACAGCGACAAGACTAGCGCCCAATATCCCCTCCCCAAATGTCGTACGCCCGGAGCAGCCATACCACTCATTCGCATAGGAACGTAGCGAGCCCGGCTGGCCGAGAGGTTCGTGTGGGCGCGGGGGTGGGCGTACGGGGTCTGGGTACAGCAGGAGCGGCTTTGCGGCGCCATTTGGTCCAAACTTGAGCGCGGCTTTGAACAACGTCACACCCTGGACATCCTTGTCAGTATTCGCCTGGCAAGTGATTGATTACATTAAATATACCTTGCTAGACTTGGGAGGTTTGGGGGGCGGCGTCGGTGGCGGAGGCGGCGGTTTGTGGCCTTCGCGGTTCTTTGGCGCCGGAGGTGGCGGCGTATTGGGCCGCGGAGGCGCCAACGGGTTCTTCGGGGACGCCTCCTTTGGACCCACGAATGAAATGTCATAGGGCACCGGTGGGGCCGGCTTTGGAGCCCGTCCCGGCCCGCTACCTGGCCCAAACCCGGGCGTCTGTACCTCCCCTGCCCCAGGAAGTATCGCCTTGCGACTGTTGTAAGCAGATGTGAGGTGACTGGGTGTATTTTGACTGGTACAGACCTCGCTCTTGGGTGGTTTGGGGGGCGGCGTGATCGGAAACGGAGGCGGCTTGTGACCACCCAGGCACTTTGGAGCGGAAGGCGGCGGCGGCGTCTTTGGTTGGGGTGGCATTAGCGGGCCTGCTGGAGGCTCGGCTAGGGGGTTGAAATGGCCACCTGGTCCGTCGCTGCCTACATCAAGTGCTGAAAGTGGGCCAGCTTCGACAAGCGCTGCGCCACCGTCCGCTGGAATGAGCACCTCATGTACTGCGCCCAGAGTACTGTATCCGCGCCCGTTTAGTTCCGAGAGGGTAGGCTCCCCATGTGCGGGAGGCGGCGGTGGCGGCCGCACCGGGTCCGGGTGTGGTGGGGGCGGAATTGGCTTCGGAGCCCGACCTGGTCCATCGTGCGGCTCGGACTCCAGAATATGCGCTGACTCGTACCCAAACACCGTTTCCGCCTGGGTAAACTTGTCAGAGGCTGCATGAGAAACCGATACATTGAGGATACGTACCTTCTTTCCTTTGGGTGGCTTTGGGGGTGGGGCCGTTGGTGGTGGCGGGGGCTCATGACGCTTCAGCTCGCTGCCAACCTTTGGCCCCGTATTGGGCTGGGATCCTGCCGTAGGCTTGCTCGGAGGACCTTCTACGTTCCCAGAGGTGCAGAATATGGCGTTTTGACCCGTGTCCGACGCTGGAATCAGGTCATGAGGGAGTCCGGTCTGGCCGTTGGGCGAAGCAAGTAATTTGGACATTATGGTAAATTGGCTACATCGGAAACGATGATGTGAGAAAGGAGCGGTGAAAATAATCGTATTATCACTCACGTGAACGTTTAAAGCGATGTAGTTGTTGTGTTCAGCGATTGCAAGTAGTAGACAATGCGGATGCGGGGCTGTTGCGGTCGCTCCAGCTGTTATATAGCCTAAAGTGCTCATCTTGGAAATGCGTATCCCGGGGCTAAGCACGAGTTTGGCCCCTATGCGATGAGCGCGAATGTGATAATACATTGTATAACACGGTTATTGCTATGACTCCAATTCTTTCTTTTGTGTGACTCGCTTGCACTTGCAATGCGCAATGGGCTAGAGGTATACTGCCACGAGAGCCGATGGGTCTTAGAGCGCTCATTAGGTGTAAAAGTGAGGAGAAAATTAGTGGAAATTCGGATGGGCAAGGTCTGGCGTGGCGCCCACAACTTTCAAAGTAGCACGGCCGTTATAACGTCCGTCCAGCCGTCGCTGATGGACACCAGGACGGCAGGTTGCGCGTTGGAGTATTCCACACAGCGATTGCATTTCACTGCTTGTCAATAGCTTTTCACTGTTCTTCTGGATGGACAAAGAACTTTGAGAAAATGTCCAAAGACGTGGGAATACCATTTCATCACATACGTAAGTCAGCCACCGACACGAGGCCGTTTTCTGCTCATCCGTTCTTTCTATCTATGGATAACCGACGGGCAGCATAGACGGCGTGTGAATTGATCAAAGAAACTTCCAGATGTACGAGGCGTAGTCTGAATGCCGACGCCCCGGCGCAAGCTCATCCTGCTCATCATCCACCTGGCGGTCAAATATGTGCGCATACCCGAAACTGCGGCTCACAAACCAGGTTAACCGATGCACTTGGGGGCTTGAACCCATGTAATGCTCGACGGTCTGGCAAATGAAGTGGCAGTGAGCATTACAGCCTCAATCATGATTGATCCGTGTTCGATTCCAGTCATCCGAAGCTTTTAGAGGAGGCAGTGGTGCCACGTGATCCCGGGCTGACCGATCGCTTATCAGACTTGCATTGTTTTGATACCCTGCGATATGCAGTATACTTCTAAAAACCAGAGTTTTTGCTCGCCCATATGGATCAAGTCTGGACCAGGGTGCCCCTCACAGAAGCAAATCGGCTGGATGGTTGATGTGCCGCTTCCATAGCGTAGTCTTGGTTATCAAAGGCCATGTTGTGCTAGAGCAGGCACGCTTTATGAGTTCTTCCCAAGTTCTCGGTACGAGGGGCCATGCGGTATGTGGCACTTGTCTTCATCGTACGACCGAACTCTGAGTCGAGACGCGGAGTTGTGCTCGACCACATGGTCGATGTGAAGGGATAATAGTCCGCGTACTCACAGTTTATATTAATCGAACTATGGTCATTCAGTTTTGCATATGCCCCCGTCGGCGAGGAAGGCGGCTCACTCCATATGGCTGGGCTGTCAAGCGGAAACGCTCAGCACTCCATTCGCGAAGGCAGCTCATAATAGTAGAAAATGCGTGCAGTATAGTCCGTTGTCATGCCGAAATATATCATTTGTCACATAATTTGTAAAGCTCGTGAACAAAAAGCACTTCAGGCACAACACATGAAAACAAGTAAGAACATCGTATACGATAGCACGTGCTAAGGATACATTATATGGACTAATAAAGATACCAGAAACTCAACACCATCTAAATCAAGCCAAGCGAGCAATCTCAAACCAAATCCCCCAACTTCTCCTTCTCAATCGCGCTGGACACGGCGTCCGCATAGATATCCTCGTCTTTCGACATGAATATCTTCCCCCTCCAAAACGCTGTGAGCGTGAGGGC
The DNA here is from genome assembly GCA_019677355.1 of Ceratobasidium sp. 370. NCBI lineage: Eukaryota > Fungi > Basidiomycota > Agaricomycetes > Cantharellales > Ceratobasidiaceae > Ceratobasidium > Ceratobasidium sp. 370. Next base: position 22,176 of record WSLN01000018.1, read on the forward strand.
GAACAGAATCACCCAAGTTACAACAACCAGCGCGGTCATGACAAGGTGCCATTCCTCGAATCCTTTGATTCCAAAAATGCCTCGGAGCGCGCTGATCGTATTAATCCACCCAACGTTTGGAAACGTTAAAGCCCAGCCTGCATGCGCGTGAAGAAAAGTGAGTGAGAGCTGGACGGCAACCGGCGCAACCAACGTACATCCCAGTATTTCATGGAGGTGTTTATGCAGTTTGAACCAGTAAGGGAGCACTCCGAATGCAAAAAAGAATGTCTGATTGAAAAAAAGTCAGAATCTATGCCACAGTGGCGAAGAGAAAAGGCTTACGGCAAGCCCAAAAAGTAGCAACGCGCTCATAACGCTTGTTGCGTAAAATATCTCGCCTGCCTGCGGTGAGACTAAACCATACTCTGGAAGGCTATAAAATGGGGCGCACGACGAGAGTTAGCGTTACACGGCGGCTTAGACGTAGGCAAAGCGCTCACATTAGTCTCGCTCGCTTTCCAAGGTTGATCAAGGCGAGTGCAGTAAACCCCGGCGGGCCGCATGCGACAAAGGCGCCGTTTGCCTGGTGCCCATCCATGAAGCCAGTGGTCATGATGCGCAAAATGTAGACTGCCAGGTAAAAGAAGGTCATGAAAAACCCAATACCTAATATGTGCGTGTGTTTAATAAATGTCTACGCAGAAGAAATTGAGGCCTACCCTGGAATACGTAACCAACCAGCAAGACTGCTATTGAACGTGGGTCGTTGACCGACATAACGCCGAGTACGTTGAATGAAATCACCCCGGTAAGCATCAGCGGGAAAATCTGTTTTGCATCAAGTCAGTCTTGGCGCGATCGAAGAGCAGGAGGGAAAACGCAGACCAGGAATGCCCAGGCAGGAGTAAAAGTCTCGATGTTATGCGGTTTGTTGTACCAAATCACGAGCATCGGGAAACAAACCAATAACGAGAGACCAAGGTATACCCTATTTACGAACATTTGTTAGTTTCAATTAGTCCAATTATCGCAAGTGATTACTCATACCAGAACAGAACGTAGACAGCAGTCGGAGAGATAATACCAGTCGGGACCGCATAGTTGATAGTCCCGATGATAATGGTTGCAAAAGAGAGGACGACCAGCGGCACAAATACGCCCTTTACCGGGTCAGCTATTAGTCGAAGGGACTGACGGCGGTACACTAAACACACAGCACGTTGATATCATCCTCAACCAACAACGAAATGGGCTTGCACTCACGTATGAATTGTGTGGCCAACATAAATAGGTTCAGAATAAACAGGCACATGTTTAGAATGTAGAACGCGATTTCAACTTTGGTGAGCCATGCTGGGTGGGGGTTGACTGCAGACAAGAGCACGTAAACGGCACCTGTGCCCATCCCAATAGGGAACTGGTATTATCGTACATCAGCCATCGTAGTGAGTGCGGTAATCAAGTCAAGCGTACTGCTTGCCACGACCATCCATGCACTCTCCTAGCAAAAGCACTATATCGAGGGCCGTCGTACGGCTGCACCATAGTAGAAGTTTCGCTGTTTATCATTTTGTACGAGCCTAAACCGAGTCTCCAAACCAAGCCAAAAGGAAACGAGTGTGGGTCCACCGACCACCCGATGAGCCGCTAGAAAGTTAATAGTACAGGGAGAGAGATGGGGAGTAATACCTCGCCCGACCTGGTTTTAACCCCACTGGAAGGCTCACCACTCCCCGAGTTTCCGCCTGGTCAAACACCATCCGTGAATACAACGGTGCTTCTGAACCGGGCTGGCTGTGGCAAGACAGACAAGAAACATTCGTCTTACCTTCGGAATTTCAGCCCCCCACATTTGGTCCCCACAAACGGCTTTGCCATCGGACCGTGTTATCGCCCGACTGTGACGGCCAATGCTTTAGTTATGTTAGGTTGCGTAAACCAAATTTATTCGTTGTTGGTGACACACCTTGGCCAAGTGTTCGCGAATGGCGCAGCTATTGGAATATCATATCGCCGAGCGCGTAAAATTTAACCACTGTGGGGGTGTTTGCTCAAGAACTATATGTGTCGAGATAGTGCGGCTAAGAATGTGGAGCGTTGCGACGCTAAGAAACTCACCAAACATGCCCAGCAAACCGTTGAACGGTTCGAATCACCTGACGCCGGCTGTAGATAATGTATCGTACGCCGCGCTCCGCTTGTCCCCAAACCACATGAAAGAGTCCATTGTTCAGAGGCATTGAGGGGGAAAACGAGTAGAGCCCCACTAAGCCTCGAGCCGGAGATAACAGTGAGCCGCATACTAGGCAAGGCATCGTCCAACATTACGAACAGAGTGCACGAGAGCTTTACAGAGCCTGGGGTACAAACGTTCCCCCATACCCAGGAGAGCCGGCAGTGGAGGATGAAACCGGAGCAGGAAATCTAGCTCAAACACACGGCTTGTTCGGGTAAAAAAAAATCCTTTGTCGTTCAAACAGACCCCGCAGCTGTGATACAATAGTACGGAGTAAATTTTTAGGATGGCAAGAATAGAGATGCCGAGATAACAGAGCTATCGTCACGACCACAGGCCGACGCAACTCGATTTCGCGGCGGCTTCACAGCATGATTGGTTGACCACGAAAGATTACATGAGAACTGAGAGCAAACCCGGGGTACGTATGATTTGCTTGCTGGACAGCCCTCTGGGGAAATAAATGTGGTTGCGATGAGAACGAGAGGTGGCGAGTGAGTTCAGGGCCTGTTTTGGTTTGGTATGTTTTACATAATCAAAGGCGCAGTTTGTTTGTCAAGTCACAACACGTAAAAACAAGTACCGGGACCCAATTAAACCTAATACCATGTAAGGAAGAATCCTTGAACTAAAAAACTAGCCTTTCCCACTGCGCATTGCTCACCTAAGTGCTTTCCACTGACGGATATCCTCTCGCGGAACGTGGTGTGAGCGGGCAGTCCGAGCAGTAGTGATCGATCAGCAGCGTTGAGGCAAAGTGCGATTCCTCGAATCCTTCGCTTTCTAATCCAAGATCTACGGAAGCGATAGTATTGACCCATTCCACATTAAAGCATAGCATATATGCGTGAAAGCCGCATACGATACGACACGGAAAATAATCAAACCCAGCTTCGCCTGTTAGTAGCGGGAACATGGGCAAATCTGTTGTGTTAGCCCCGGTTGCTCCCCAGCTCGATTAGTGAACCTGGGCAGGCTACATGCGACACAGGCGCCCCTTACCTGGTTCCTATCGTGAAGCAAGCGATTGTAGCACACGAGACATTTAGTGCAGGATAAAATAACGTGAGGGAGATCGAATACTCAGTTTACACAGGGCTAACCAACCTCGATGAAAGCACATAAACTATCAGGTGTCCGACACCTGCGCACATGTATTCTCAGCGTAAGCGCGATGCGCGAGAGGGAGACGAAGACGGGTGCAGGAAAGACACGCTGCGTGGCAGCTCTATATACGAGGTTGGATAGGGGATAGGGGTGTCGGGTGTCGTGAGAAGGAGCGGGAGCAGGGGCTAATAGGGTACGCATACAGCGAGGGTCGTACGTAAGCTAAGCGTTTGGCCAGGTGCTAATCCAACATAAACACTTGTAGCTACCCCGATGGGAAGTTGGCGCCATCGGTTAGCCACTACCATAAACGCGTGGCTTCGTGCATGCGTACCGCTTGTCACGACCACTCATGCATCCCCCCGGCGAAAGCATTATATTAAGGCCGATCACACGATTACACCTTGGGAACCTCATTATCCGACGTTTTGTATGAATTAAAACCGAAACAAAGAGAGCCAGTGTAGGCCCACTGGCTGCTCCACGAGCTGCGAGAGAGCTAATGATACAGGGAGCAAGGTGCCCCTGGCTAGGCTTCAATCGTCCGGGGGGTGGGGGCGTACCTCCCAGACTCTGCCTGGGCGAATACGGACGAGCGAACGTGTTGGGGTTGGGGTTGGGGTTAGGGGGTTCTCATGGTCCATGCTTACTGCCGCGAGAAATACGGGGACATTCGTCTACCCATGCGAGCCGTCGGGGTGGTCTTCAGATTTCATCCCCACAAGCGGTCGCGTTGCTAGATGGCCGTATCGCTTGATTGTTTGGCAGTCAGCGTGCTGAACTATTCTCAGTTGGGGGGGGGGGGGGCAGATCGGTTCGCTGTAGGCTGTACAACCAAACCAAAGTTCACAAATAGTTCGTTCTCTGAATGCTATGTTACGGAAGGTGTGGATTTCAGCACCTATGAACGTTGTTTATTTATCAGCTATGCACATAAAGATAGCAAAGCTATTGGGGTAGATAGCCCCTCCACTTCGAAACCTATCGATTGCCCTTGGGAAAGTGTTGAACATACCGGACAGCGGGGTCAACAATATGGAGCCTCATTACACAGGAGCCTACCTGGTGCGCGCAGTGAGTCGTGGGGCGACTCCAAACTATCCCACACTGGCTTCAAGGTAGCTTCGCACCATACGGTACTCGTCGTTCGCTCTCGGCCGTGCCAAAGGGCCTGTTGTTTACAGTAAAGGCCCCAAGCATGAGGTTTCGTTGGTCTAAGGAGCCGTGATACGATGGGCAGCTAGCTACACCGCAAGGCTCGTGCGGTTGGATGATGTGAAATTTTCAAGCAAGCCAAGCTACCGGTGAACAAGGCTCTTTTGCGGTAAGAGGGGTCGCAGCCGAGGAGTCATCGTGCTCGTGAGGGTACACCGGCCAAGGATGATAGGGGGGCAGCATGATTGAATACAAAACCGCTGCGTTTGTGCATTAGGTATGGTCAAACCTTGGAGTCAAAGGAGGAACAAGAGGAAGAGGGCGGATGTAGCGGAAAGGAGCTAGTCTTGGCTGGTTTGGCAAGTCCGTTGTGTGTCAGCTGACCCTACCAATGCGACAGGCCAAAACTGGGCCTCCAGTATTCGACTAGAATCAGCCTCGTCGCATCCGTCGCTTGCCAGCACCCGTGCATTTCGTAGCACCCGCAAGGCATGCCCAATGGACACGAAAGTTCATCAAATGCATTATCCATAAGCTGAGGGGTATGTACTGATCTGAAAATGAGCGTTACTTGTGCAAAAAGAGACTAGAAACGAGAGCTATGTAGTGGACCAAACCGAGTCGCAACAAGCACCGCAACGATGGAAGCAAAAGCTATACCCAAAGTTTGACGGTAACACAAATAACGTACAACCACCCCGTAGAATTAGTGGGCAGTGGTGTGATGAAAAAAGCACAAGTGGGACACAAACTATTACCGAATGGTGACGGGAGCGGATGTTGTCGGGATGGGTGCACCAACTACGTCTCCAATACTCCGTGTGCTGATGCTCTTGGCGCGAGTCCGACTGGTATCCTCCTCTGCTGGAGCCGTCGTGGGAATACCCGCGGCCCGCCGGGCAATAAGTGCCCTTACTGCACTCAACCACTTGATCTCTTCCTCCTCGCTCGGGGCGCAGAGCATGAACGATCGCTTGGGTGTGATGATCTTGAAGATATGTTCCTTGTCACCGGAACTAGTCGGAGGAGAAATGGATGGTGCGATCCCCTTGGACGAGGCCGTGGTCTCGATGGCATCCAGAATTTGTGTTACTTGGACGCTCCTCATGTTTTTCATGCTCTGCCAAATTGGTTGGTTCCGGATTACCTAATACAGAGTAAGACAGCTTACCATATGACTTTTCCCATACTTGAGTGTCTCGGGTGTCAAGATAAAGTATCGCTTGCGCCAATTCTTCATGTGTGTCCCACACTTCATAAGGTAGCCCTGCAGCACGATCTGCTTCGGGTCGATCGGGGTTGGGGTGGCACCATCCACATCGCCCTCGCCCTCCGAGTCGGAACTCGACATGGTATGTTGGAGCGGAGAGGATGGAGCCGCGTACGCCATGGCCGAAGTGGCGGGGGGAGTCTGTCCCGAGGCGATGGGTGAAGTCGGAACAACGGCATTTGGAGGACCGGGCAGAGGAACAGGGGTCTCTGCACCTGTTCCCTTGAGTCGGAGCCGGGCCTCGTTCAGTGCGCGGACCCACGCGTCACACTCGGCCGGCGTCTCGGCTTGAACGTAATAGGTCCGGGCGGGCGTAACAATCGCAAGGGTGTTGGTGTGCTTTTTGAGCGCGCACGGCGCGGCCGAGTGGACATCGTTGAGATCGACGAGTCTGAGCAACTTGTACTCTTGCTCGTTCTTGTACAACCCCAGCTTGGCGGTCCTCAAGACGAACCAGCGCTTTTTCCAAGTCTAGGAACAAATGTAAAGCGCTGAGAATGACGCCTGTCAAAATGCAAGGGTAGCAAACATACCTTGCGGCGCTCTCCCTTTTTCCACAAAAACCCGCTCTTGAGTACGACTTCGTCCTTGACCTCTTTCTCAGCTGGCCCACGTCTCGCGAGAGCAGGATCGTCCTCGTCCTCGTCGTCCTCGTCGGTCTCCTCGCCGCTCGGGGTTCGCTTCTCGGCAATTACGGACAGCGGCTGCAACGAAGAGGAAAACTCGGAGGGGATGCCCTGGCTCGTGACGCTTGGTGAAAAGCTGCTGGCGACCGCGCCACCCGCGTCAGAGTCCGACTCGGTACCCGAAAGCGGCGCGGTTTGGCGCTGGTGCACAGGTCAGGTGCGGCCACGAAACGAGCATGTGTAGGTGCGACAGCTTACCATTGAGTTGCGCTTGTTGATTGGTACCGGGGCCGTTGGAGCATGCATCGACAGCTTGCGTTGGATCTCTTGCGGTGTGGGGGGTGCAACTGGTGATCCGACGTGTGAACGATTTCTGTCTGGAAACTCGGTACAGGTTGACTGACCTGGCTCCATCGCGTCAAACCTCCAACGAACAAATATTTAATATCAGGCAAGGACTGGACAGTGGCGACGAGCGCAGCAGTGAACCGTCGTGGCTCGGTTCGACAGGCCAACAGCCAAACAACGACAACCACAGGGTCGGTATACAAAGGTGGGCTCCCAGACAACGACCGCTATAGGTAATTGTCATCATCGCTTCTGGTTCGTTATCCAGCTGCCACGAAGACGTTCGGGGGAGAATAAACCAGATTTTATCTTTTTGGCTTGTGCTGGGCCAAGTACGACGCTGTTTGGCTGTGCTTGGTCAGGGGACTAGTTAAGCACCGCGCGCCATCTGGTCCATCCAGAACGACAACCAACACTACAAACTATGTCTGAAGCTCGGTTCAACAAAGCAGCCGCGATCGTCCAGGTCAATATAGTCCTGACTTGTCCCTGACAGCAAACACTGACATTGTATTGATTAGGGCATGCCCAGGGGAGGGCCGGTCCAGCCTTCGCAAGACGACCAGCTCAAGGTGAGTGTATATTCGTAATTCGCGCGGTATTGTATTCAGATGGCGCCGTAGTTCTACAGTTACTTCAAACAGGGTATGTTACAATGGAGTGTCCAGAGTCGGACCGATCAAATCTGTGCTAGGGACCATCGGCGATGTGAATACCCCTAGACCCGGCCTGCTAGACTTTGTGGGCAAGACCAAGTGGTTAGTGTTCTCGGCGTTTTTGTCCCGTGCTAGTCCAACTACCGTGTAGGGACGCTTGGAAGAGTGTGGAGGGAACTTCCAAGGAGGATGCCCAGAAAAAGTATGTCGAGTACTTGCTCGAGGTGCGTTTTTCGGATTTCTGGGCACGGCTTCCGCTCACTGGATGGCAGGTCCTCGGGAGGAACGACAACGAAGACGCAAAGAAGTGGGTGGCTGAGATTGAGAGTGCATAGAATGAACTGCTCTGTGGCAATGAGTGTACAGGATCGCTGTGCCCCTGATAATGAAGCTACATTTGGATTACGATCGACGCGATTTCATCTTGCCGGGCATTGTTCACTTTGTGGCAACCAGGACAAATGGTGAGCGGCCTGCGCCTAGCCTGTTGAGCTGACAGCGATCCACTGTTCGGCGGGAGTGTTTCGCGACGTAAGCCAGATGAATTCAAGAATTGATCGGCGGGTTGCGCGATCTTTGCTGTTCGGGACACAACCCACGACCCACACCTCGCTGTTTTCTTCGGCTGTTATCGAAGTGGCCGGGCTGCGCGGCTCCCCCGTGTCTCGACTCAGGGGTTAACGCGCGCCACAAGCCCGGCTCTCCAGGCGTCGGGTTCGTGGGCTGCATGATGATCGAGGCTCCTGGTCGTCTACCGTTCTGGCCGCCCTAAAAACGCCGGTCTCGCCCTTTGTGTGTTGCGGGACAAACGGCCGACGCCAGGAACCCGCCTCGGCCATCTGGCACCGGCCGAGCCCGTGCGCGCCTTTGCCCCGCTTGTCGCGGGCCCATCGCTTGGCTATATCCGCTCGCCATGCGGCACTTTTCATCCAGCACCCCTGCGCTGTGCAATACGCGATACGCAGCGTGCGCGACCAGTGCAGCGATGAGCACGATGCATGCGGTTCCACGGTTTAATCCCAACTTGTGTGGCCGTCCTCTAACCCTTGTTGAACAAACTCTGCAGTCGGTACTCTCTGTGCCTGACCGTCAACATGTGTCAGAGTATGCCCTTATGTGGTAAGCCTCCCTGCACCGTGCTTTCGACGCTTTCGATAACGCTTATATGGCGGCATACATATATAGACTCTGCTCCAGCTTGACCAATCGACACCCCCTCTTCGTTCCTCCCTTTCCATTATGCCTCCTGCTCGCAAGACCCGTTCTGGTCGCAACGCGCCCCCTCCCCCCTCGAAGCGGGTCCGCACCAAGGGCGGCTGCCTCACATGTCGTGTACGCAGAAAGTATGTGTCGAGACACGCCTCGCGACCCTATATTGACCCGATCCCAGAAAATGTGATGAATCGCGCGATCACGACGGCGGGTGCGGGGACTGTTCACGCCTGCGCATCGAGTGTCTGGGCTATAGTACAAAGCGTCCCGAGTGGCTCAAGGTACTTGCCTTCTCAGCCCGACTCTACCTCGTACTGACGGTCATCTAAGGGGCCCCAGGTCGACGACATTAAGCGAAAGATCAAGCACTTTCTCGCTGACAACAACGCCAAGTCATCATCTCGCACCCAAAGCGACGCGTTCCTCCTCCTCCACACCTCGAGGACACGTCCAGCACCTCCACGGCAGCGCAGCGACACGGACGAATCCGACCCCGAGTCGGACGTAGACCTCAAGCCCGTAGCGTCGTCGTACACCTACTCCAGCCCACCCGAGCTTTACCTCGATCTCGGTAAGGGCAATGTGCGCAGTGTATCCGCGCCGTGACTGACACTCGAGTAGACTTGTTGCCTACCATGCCCGATTGGCCCCAGCCCGACTCGTTGGTGCCACAAATCGGTTGGAACCCACTGCTCGATTTTTATCCGGACCCCTTTGCCTCTCCAATCAGTAGCGACGATGCAGAGGGTTCCATCTATAATTTGGACAACTCTATGCCTGGACTTGTCGACCGTATGTGATTGAATTATGGACCTTATTGTATGTTCGCTTAGTTTTGTTCATGTACTATAGCACCTGTGAATATGCTTTCATCTGATTATGGATATCCCTTGCCTTCTTTTGACGATGTCCCGCCTCAAGTGATGATGAGCTCGTACCAACATTACGACCCCCAACACGAATCGCAATACGCCCTGTTTTTCAAGCTTCTCGAGCTCTCCAACGCCGGTTCACTCGCAGACGCCCTCGCAGAGGCTCTCCAGAACGACCCCGAGGGTGTCGACGCCGTTGTTACCGGGTTGACCGCGGACCAGCAAGGCCAGCTTTTGGAACGCGGCCAAGCCGCACTTGATCACCTATTCAAGGCCGGATTCGACAAGCCCGAGTCTCGAGCGTTCACTTGTCTCTGGCTCATGGCTGGCTCGCTCTGCCGGGGCGACTTTACCCTCTGGGGCGACTGTCTGGACCTGGTTCTCGGCTGGGTCAACGACGTCTGCTCGGCTCCCTTCAGTTTTTACAGCCTCACGACAACCCAACAGCTCGTTCTCAAACGCGGTATTTGGTCCGACATTGTCGCGGGCGCGACTACAAAGCGTCAGCCGTTGCGCATCGAGCTCTATCGCAAGGTACTCGCCCCGGCTCAAGCAGAATTTATGGATTGTTCGAATAAAACAGCACTCGCGATCGCTGAGGCCGTCGCGCTCGCCGCGCACCCAGACCAGCTCCGTCGGGCTGCTAGGAACCTAGACCGACTCCGCGCAGACCTTCCGCTCTACTACCACGATGACCTTGTAGGCGACCCCCCGCCCAATTCGGCGATACACGCCGCGGGTGGCCGACTCTACCTCGAGACGATAGCGTATCGTGGTGAGATCCACCCCCCAGCAGTTCAAGACGCTGTACGTGCTGTCTGCACGCTCGCGAGCAGGGCGAATCAGCGACGCGACGTTGCATTTTGGATCTTTTTAGCAGGATGTCATACCGTCGACGCTGATCGGTGGGCGAGCTGCAACAGCATGATGGCTGATATCACCTTGTTCGAAGGAGGGGAGGCGGCGGTGTCGGTCGCGCGTGGTGGGTCACTCTCTGTCACAAGCCTGCATCGGGCTAACTCGACGTTTCAGACGTGATGAACGAGGTGCACGCTGCTCGACAACAGCGAGCCGCCGAGCCACACATGTGGAGGGCGCAGATGAACGAGCGCGGGGCTCTGCTCGTCTGACTACCCCGATCACTCGCCGAGGTCAGATGCGTGGAGACCCACGCCCCGCGTCCGAGACTGTCGCTACCGACCCCACCCGTTCATCTGTGCTCGATCGCTGTCCGAAGCTCTGCCTTGACATTGAACTCTGCGCACACCACTCTTCTCGTTCCCCTTTCCTGGGTTTCATGCGTGCTGCCACAGTTGGTGTATGCGTCCTTTTTGCTTGGGCTTGGTTCCTTTTTCCCGCCTGAACCACGAGCGTGCAATTGATCCCGCTTTTGGCCAGGTTTTTGTACGATTTTCGTCTATCTGATCGTGCTATTCACAACGCGCGGTCGTCCCCTGTACGCGCTGACTTGTTCGCTTGAAATTGAATGCCTTGAACTGAATTGTCGTCCGCCGCTTGCTCGACACATCGACGTTGACTTCGTGATGGCCCCATGCAACCTTGATCGCAGCGTGATCAGTATGTAGCCGCCCCGAGAACGTGGTCGGGGCAGACCGACACTGGATTGGCGCCCAATAAAATGACAAACGAAGGGCGAGAACCAGTGCCGCCGGGCTAGGCAAGGGTAATTGGTGAAAAGGAGAACGTGCAACACCCGCTTTCGGTGCATCGATGAGCAGCTGAAGGATCTTGCGGCAAGGGCTGTTATCTGGCGAGCGTAATTTCGAACGTGTACCGCTGTTGCGCGATCACCAAGGCTAAGTCTATCCTTGTTGAGTATTCCACGCCAAACGTTGGGGGGTGTATGCGCAGAACTGAATCGCGTTTGATAGGACGTACAACTGAACTGCAAATGTCTATGGCTCCACTATGGTTCCTATGCTACGCGGAACCGGACAAAGAAGGCAGTTGCATCTTTTAATCTAACAGACAACGGGGCAATCACGTACTCTTATGGCTTAGAGTGGCTACTCGAGCCACGCCCCAATCTTGATACCCTGGAAACATGTTCCCGTTCGAGACTTAAGGTTATTTTGCCGGTGACTCTTCGCCTTGCGGGCTGCAAAGCAATGATCAGTCCACAGTTGCGCCCATGCCCGCACGATTTCCGTCGCCCCTATACCGGTGTGAATGTTGAGCTGGTGAGAGCTAACCTCGTTTGTGTTCGAATGTGCGAGACATCACGACCGTCCCTTGCAGCATTCGTTTCAACAGCGAATTGAAAATATCCAAAGGACAATAGTGTGGAAAACGCGTCAAAGGAGCCCCGGGCATCCTTCTATAAATGGGGGTGGTCAGCACCCAAAACATGGCGGGTTGACGTCTGTCAACGGGCACAGTTCGGACATACGATAAACAGTTAGTAGGCACATCGCGTTATTTTTTACCCCCCGATTGACAACTATTTTTTTCACGGGTTTTGTGTAGCCGACCCCGAGCAGGTTATCGTCAATTTGTGCTTCCTTCATTTGTGCACCTTCCGCGGGAGACATATGGCCGGTAACAGGCAATGCGCCTCCGAGATCCACAAGGATATTGCGTGTTTCCTATCGGATTTGACCTGCTTACCTTTCGCACTCCGCCTGATATTGTAAACGCCAGAAACGCAATAGAAACGCCTCAAGGAGCCCAGTTTACGAGATTGCCACCGTGCTCGTTTTGGGGTGAAATGCGGAGCTAATGTAGATCAGCTGGCAAATGGCGCATTAAACACTCTGCACAGGATCGGCCTTGACCTTGTTATTCTTAATCGCAACGGAAGGATATTTTGCACCCGTCTGTTCATTCAGCTACCACACAGCCCTTGGCACAGATACGCCCCCTATCCTAGTTGACACTGCCAAAGATTTGGTACCTGCGTGCAATGCTCGGTCCAATCTCTTCGTACTGAGCCTTGGTGTGGCACGAATTGTAAAAGTCGGGCTAGGGTTGGGAAACAGGTTAGCACAGCGTGGAACGATAGGACCGCTGATACACTCACGAGGGAGGCCAGGAGGGAGCCCCCGTACCAGACGGCGAAGCTGTTTGAAGAAAAGCAGGGGTAAGTCTAGATCGTGGATTGAAGACCTGGTCATGCTGCTCACCGTTGTCTCTTGTGCGAAATGACGTTTACTTCCACGCCAGACGACTGCAGGAGGCACATCAAGGCTGGTTCTTGTCTTGTGATGACGCACTTACGCGTTGCAACGAGCCACTCGCCGTCTCACTCGCAGTGATCCGGCGATCTACGAGCTGCTTCAAATCCCGCTTTAGGCGTTGTCCGAAATGCTCGAACATGGTCGACCCGCCTGATAGCACAATGTTCTGCAGTATGACAAGCACGAGTTTAGTGGGACTCGTAACTGTTATGTAAAAATACAGACCTTGTACAAGCCCCTTCGAACATCGATCGGGGACTGCTGGATGACACCGTCGACCACCTCTGGGAGGGGAGTGAGGAAGTCGCTGGACGCGATCTCGGGATTAAAGAAGATTTCGGGGGCAAGGAAACGCTCAAAGCCAACATCGATGCTGTATTGCTGTGAAATGTGATTGTTAGGTGTGTATCGCGGCAAAGGTACTGGACATACGCGGCCAGTTACGCTATGTTCGCCTTCGAAGCGGGCAAAGTATTTGTACGGGTCGGCGTCGTATTTGCGGAACTCTTTCACAATGTCTTGGCAAACGTAGCTAAATAGTGGGTCGTTGGTCGTCGCAGAGGTTATTTATAGCACGCCGCCTCACCTGTAGTCTTCCTTGATCTTTTGAGCTACGCGAAGCTGGTCCTCGGGTGGGATCGACACCGTCTCACCGCGTTCGCGAAGGAGTGTTTGAACAAAGCTTGTAATATCACGTCCAGCAATCGGAATGTGCTTGATCGCAGAGCCAATAACATAACCCTCGGCCTACCGCCAACATCAGGTCACGATGATACTAGAGCTCGAGTGACTTACAACTGGAATAACGTGTGTAACACCATCACCCGAGTCGATCACGGTGCCGGTGAGCGTGCGATCCATGCTCTTGTTGGAACTCCAGGACGCCGCGAGGGCAAGCACAGCTTGGACGGCGATGTACAGGCCTTGGACATTGAACGATTCGAAGAAGATCTCGGCGGTCTGTTCACGGTTTTCCGGAGGGTTGAGCGGAGGCTCAGTCTACATGACGCGTGAGTGATGTCAGTCCAAGGTGCTGCGCTTTAAATACTCACGAGCAAGAAGTAGTGGTCCTCGGGCTCGGCGCGTAGATATTTGAAGATACTCTGCTCCCAGTACCGCTCCATATGATCCCAGTTTTCAATCATTCCGTGGCGAATGGGATAGTGCACTCCGTAGGTCTTGGAATTCGCTATAGCTTCATCGCCGATGAAGAAGTCTAGGTCCTCAATACCGCGTTTCGAGGCAAGATGGCCAGGCTTGGAGGTAACAGGCGGTCCACGCGACGTAGACTGTGCTGTAGTTGAAGCATGCTCGCGCGTCGCGATGGCAGTTGGGAATACGCTACATTGTAGTGTGGGCGTTTGGTCGAAAAGGGTACGAGATGACTTACAATGATGGGTCTGAGTTACCTGCGAACCTAAAGCAAGTGTTAGCACAAATACGCAGCACAATGTTATAACACTCACCCAAGCTTGGAGTAGCCGCTCCCGTTGTCGCTAATGATAGGTGCGAGCAGCGCCATAGTGGTCTCGAGTGAGTGTGGCCTTTGCTGACGTTATGGGACTAGTGTGGGACTGTTTGTTCTGGCAGCACCGCCACATTTCCGAGCTTGCGGCAATCCACCACATCACTCCTGTTCTCTATTCTTGGTTCACTCTCGCTTTGTATACTATCGTCTGCGCCACAATAGAGGCTCACCGCGAGCGACAACAGCCACTAGACTGCCCACCAAACCCCTGTACATCACCATGACTAGCGTCAGTTTCCGCCCCTCAGCGCTCTTGTGACGTTCGCTAACTCCACAACCAGTTCGCAAGCCTAATCAAACTCTCGAAGACGCAGAACAACAACGCTGCCCAGGACCTCGCTGCGGCTGTGGCAAAGCGTGAGGCTGCCCAGAGTGCAGCACGAGCCGAGGCCGCAGCCCGGGAGGCCAAGGAGCGCGAGTTGGAGAAGGAGCGACTCAAGCGCCGCTTCGAAGAGGAGCAAAAGGCAAAGGAACGGGAAGCCCGTGATGCTGAAGTTGCGATGCGGCGCGAGCGCGAGCTTGATGAGCGGCGGGAGAGGGAGGCGCGAGCCATGTTGGCTGGCAAGTCGGCCAGCAGCGCTTCCCGCCCTCGGGCAACCGGCGGTAGTGGTGGCGGTGAGGGCTCCCGAACAAAGGTTCGTGTCCATGCTCATTTGACTGAGCTCTCCTAATTTCCAACTAGTCCTCATCGTCGAGTGGGGGTTCCTATGATGCTGTGGCGAGTGGTGCTATGGCGCTTACACGTGAAGAGAAACGAGCTCGCCAGAACGCCGCCTGGGATGAATCGGGCTCTCGTGCCCGGTTTATCTCCAAGAAGCGCAAAGCGGGGGCTTTCCTGCCAGGCGGAGCGCTCAATGTCGAGGCGGGCTCAGGGTCCTCGTCAGCAGCAGGTGGATCAGGGCTCTCTGTACGGGCTCGGCTCGCTGCCTCCCAGTCTGGGCTGATCAAACTCAACACGAACAAACGTGACATGCGCTCTATCGACGAAATCACTCGGGATCTCCAGGAGAAACGTGGTGGTACCGAGGTCAAGAAGGTCATCACCGGCCCCGAAGCCGAGAAATTCACCGACTGGTTTTCGACCAAGAAGGACAAGGAACGCGAGCGGGAGGAGAGAGAAAAGTTGGAGAAGGAGAGACAGGCGGTTGAGGAGGCTGAAGCTAGGGAACGGGAGCGTAAGGCACGGGAGCGGGAGCGAGAACGCGAGAGAGAACGAGAACGAGAGCGCGAACGAGAGCGAGGCAAGGACCGCTCGCGCTCTGGTTCGGCTACTGCCCAGCCCCAGCCTAAACGCACCACGACAAGCGCCCCCGCTCCTCCCAAACCTGCTCCAATCGTCATTACCACTAAACCATCAACCCTTTTCAACACCAGCTCAAAATCGTCAGCGACTCCCAAAGAATACAAGGTGACCGTCAAGACTACCGGAACTCCAGCTACTGCCCAACCTTCAGTTTCGGCCGCTCAGCCGAACCGTCCACGTGTTGCAGCACCATCTGTCTCTGCCAGCTCCAAAGCCGCCCCGGTTACCAAGCGCCGCAGATCCTACGAGTCGGAGTCAGATTCGTACGATTCGGAGGCTGAAGAGCGTGCCCGGCGCGCTCGTAAGAGCAGCAGTGGAGGGCCTCGTGCATCCGGATTTGATATTTGGAGCATCATCAACCCTGGCAAATCTCGACAAGAATATCTTGGACGAGACGTCAATAGCGATGACGAGGATATGGAGGCTACGGGGCGGGACCTCGAGCGGGAAGAGAAACAGAGGTGCGTTTTTAAGTCGATTAATAGAGGCTTGATTGTCTTTTTCATCGTTGCTGACTGATTGATCGATTTTTTGCAGTGCGCGACTTGCCAAGCTTGAAGATCTCGAGGCTGAGGCTGAGGAGCGTCGGAGGGAGGAGGCAAAACGGAAGAAGAGGGCGGCTGCAGCGCGTTGAGCACGCTTGCGACTTTATTTTGCGGATGGTTGTATGTTTTCTTGAGTTGTATATATCGCTAATTGTTTGATTTTGTAAACCAAGGTTGAACGAACATTATGTGCTAGGGGTGGCGAACGTATTAGAGGCCCACCAAGATGTTTCCTGGGCTCATTAATACTCCGGTACGCGGTGCTCTGGCATAAAAGTCGTAAATTTCATGATGCAACTACGAGCGCACCACCCATAGCTAAATTACAACCAAAAATATAACTCGAACCCAAAAAGCTAAAGTGCAGCCCTCTCTAGTTTGAGCTCGCTAATGACCCGTTTATGCCGGTGTTCCAAGAAGAAACCAGGCATCACGGCGATGGACAGGCCCGTCAGGATGGTCGTGAACAACGCGACCGAGGCCGGCTGCGTGTTCCATACCAAGAGCATAATCCCCACACAAAACAGCGCAAACGCCGCGCAGCACACCCCAACTCCGCAGAGCAGTACCCTGGCCATAACCTTTTCTCGAACGGTGGTATCACCGTTCATTTCGTTTTCCAGCATCTTGATCACAATTTGCACGTCCCTTTCTTTGGGATTTGCGGCGGGAGACTCGGCGCCGCCAAGGAGACCCCCGGGACTGGTCGGACCAGGGGCTTTGCCAGCCTCCATTGCCTCGAGGGGTGACTCGGGAGGGGCCGAATAGACATATGTGCCCGAGTCGTGCCGCTTGGTTATTGTGGGACTCGAAAGCGGTTGGAGATGTTGAGGGAGCTTCTTGACCCACGCGTCTTTCTGAGCCTTGATGTACTCGACGACGCCGAGCGGCCTCTCCCTGATCTCAGCCGCGAGCCAGTAGCTGGAGAGAAATTCTGAGTCGTCCTCGCGCAAAATAGAGAACCATCGGCCAGACACTGTGGACATGGGTTGGGTACAAGGCCGCGTGAACAGGAATAGTACTTACGAGTTGCGAGGAGAGCACTACACACAGAGAGCATCAGCCCGCCGAAAAAGACGGCATTGGTTGCCTTCGCAGCAGCGTTTGAATTATCCTGGCTCGTGCTAGACACGAACTGAGCCTGTACGCCACTAAACAGGATAGACTAGAAAAGTGTAAGTAATTACGGACCCAACAAAGAAACTGCCACGTACCAACAGCGCTAGGTTGGCGAAGCCCTCGACAATCAACTGGGTCCGCTGGCGAGTCTCGTACGCGCCCAAGCTTGCATCAGGCTGACTTCCGCCGAGAGGCTCGGTGTACTCGCGGGCCGCTTGACGAGGAACCAAGGGAACAGGGACGGCACGGCCTCGGATGGACTTGAGCATGACTGAGCTGGGCGGGTCGACGGGCAGTTGTGGATGGTGACAAGCCAGTCAAGCTCGGAGGGTGCCCAAATCCTTGTGCTCGCCAAGTGCACGAGGTTGAAGGGCATTGCGCGGGGCTGGTCCGTTTATATAGCGAGGCTCGCCTCGAGAAGTCTGACAGATCGCCTCCGAGGCGCTTTGCCGGTGTGGGTTGGTTCAGATTCTAGTGTTGTCCAAGTGGAGGATAAGGGGTTGATCGAGACCCAAGAAGGTAACCCCCTGGGAATTCGGGTGTTCATCACCTCATTGCTCGGCACACCGACGCCGCAGTTCGCACAAAAGGATACATGAAATCAAGGTACGCGAGAGGCGCCGCTTAGTGGCGCTCGGCGGCAACTCCCAGCGTCAACTTAGTTAAAAGCGTGTGCTGGCTCAGGTTTGATCATAAGAATGGCACGTTTTTGAATAAACTTTATCGGATTTGTGGTACATAGCTTAAGAATCTGGGGTGCATACACACAACACAACGGCAGCTCGTGACGAAGCCCCTATTTCAAGAAGGCCGCTATGCCAGGCTAGCTATCAGTGTTGCATCGGGTTGGAGTCAACGCGTCCTTGGGCGTCCACCCAATAGGCTTGTGCTTGCTCATCTCTGGATCTAGCCTAGGATGACCGTCTGCAAAGCATTTATTACAGTACAGATCGCCATCGCAGGGGTCGGATATGCACTTGAGCATGGCATCAGCATTGCATATACCTGTGCGCGTCAAGGAGGGTTATATACCAGTGCTATGCAGAATTTCCAAGAGGCACTCACAACACCATGAGTCGGGATCGCTGTCCCGAGCCGCTCTCCACCCCTCAATGTCTAGCTTGGGAGCTCCGGGAACCTTGGCGGTCACCACGGGGACGTTCGGTATACCACTTTGGGGATGTAGTCCTTCCAGCTTCGCAAACACGCTGTCTGCACGCTTGGCTTCTTTGTCGGAACCATCGACGGGGTCAGTCTTGGATGTTGTCAGACCGAGATTGTCGAACGGATCTGTAGGTTGGCGGGATGGACTAGAGAGCGTCTTGAGTAGAGATGCATAGTGGGCAACCTCGGGGTCATCGTCGGTGGGCGACGAAGTTCCAGATAATGATTTATTTGACTTCTCCGGAGTGCTAAACAGAGTGGAGGAGAGGGCGGAAGCCAGGTCGTTTTCCAGTGAGTCATCAACCTTTGCGACCCCGGAAGTGTTCTCTTTGGGTAGCTCCGTGAATGATGGTTTCTTTGGGCGCACAGCCGGCGTTGTAGGGTCACCTTCAATTGGGGGCAAGGGAGAAACCCCCTTTACAGAAGGAGTACGGGGTTCGCTGCCCTCCTTGTTGATATCGAGCATGGTTACCCGCGGGCTGAGAGACATCAAAGTGCGGCCTGATGGTGAGGCACTGGACTCGGAAGGAGACCGAGTCGGCTTTGACCGAGGAGATGCCGCGCCTTTGCGGGCCATCCTTGACGGAGGGGGCGTATGTCCAGGTGGTCCGGGCTCGCCTAGACTTCCAAGCGAATCTGAAACGTCTCCGTCCTCGCTGTCGGCCTCGAGCTTTAGTTCATCCCTCACCCGCCTCAACACCTCAGCTACCTCTTCTCCGTCATCGTCATTATCGTCTTCCTCCAACTCGTCGTCCGCGCTCATGCTCGCGCTCGACCCGACCAAACCACGTTCCTTCCTCACTCGACGCCTTCGTCCAGTTGGAGGAGCAATTATCGGACCAGGCGAGTCTGCGCGGTCCGAGTCAAACGTGGCCTCGCTCGAAAGGGACTGCGCGAGGGAGAACAACTGTCTGTCGCTCGCACGCAACGTGGCGTTTCGGTCTGGGAAGCGTGCGAGCGGCGTTCGGAGGGGCGTGGTGGGGGATTCGAGTGGGGCACTGGGAGATTCGAGCCCGCTGTGGTCGTTGTCATTATCCGTGAGCGCTGTGGACTCTCTGTCAGATTGGGTGGCTTCGGAGCGCCAATCGTCCGAGGCGAGGTATCGTTCGATCTATGTATGCCAAGCTGATTAGTGGGATGGATTCGGATGCTTGGGTTGGAGCTTGCCTCGGAATCGTGGCCGGTGTCCATATCACTTAGGTTTCGTGGGTCAATGCCGAGCACACGGAGTTTAGAAAGCATTTCATCGTCGAAACCCCACGCATTCGAATCCTTCTCTTGCTTGGTTGAAGGGGTGGTGGGTGTAGGCCGCAGAGCAGCAAGACGGGCCTCAAGGTCTTCAAACGCAGGCATGGCGTAGTGTGGGAGGGGGTGTTGGATCAATGGAGTTCAGCCGGCTGGTGACGTATTGCCGTGATTGAATTGCGGGTCGCTGTGGGCGTCGCGAGTGAAATCGGGCTCACGAACAGACGCAAGGTCAGGAAGAGAGGTTCGGAGCGCGGATATCCCGGGTGTTGTTTCAGCGCAGTTCAAGCAAATGTTGGTCGCTTCCTCACCCAAGTTCGATAATGAGCTTGGTATGCGAATAGTTACGCAGCACTCCTGAGCATCCGAAGTCGCTGACAAGTGTCAAAAGAAGATGTGCAAAGGTTGATAGGCAGGTGTGATCAGAGTCAAGTGCAAGTCCAGTGGCACACAAAGCAAAGTCGTTTCCCATCAGACCGACACAAAAAGGGAGTTTTCAGGCCTCGACCCTGATGTGCATCATCGGTTCTTCGGCGGCTATTCTGCTGTTGCCACCACCGGGTGCGCACAGGAATGGTATTTTCTAACTTGTGTACAGCAATGTGTATATGTATTTGTACAGGCATGCTCCGGTTACATGAGAGTGCTGAAGAAAACTACAAAAAAATCATGGGAACCGTTATGCGCTGGCGACAACACCGGCTGCAACAGATACCCCCGCAGCGACGGCGGGGGTTGCAGGGGATGTTAGGATGGTCTCGGTGACTGTGTCAAGAGTGGTAGCCTCTTTAGACTCGGTCGACTCGGGCTTGGGTTCCTCGCTGGGCTTCTCGGCCACTGGCACGGGCACAGCTGGCTCAGCAGGCGGTGACACCTTTGACTTCTTACGTTTCTTCAACAGACCTAACTCATCGGTCAGAACGTCACTAATAAGACATAGGGGTGACTGGAACTTACCAGCAACAACAGCACTCTTGACTCCATCTGTAATTTCGCGACTTTGTTCCAGGTACTCGGTGTCATCAAACCGATGCTTTTGTCCCGCTCTAGCCGACGACTCGCCCTCCTGACTCGGGCCAGCTTGTGAGATGCCAAGCTGTTTTTCCAAAGCCTCGAGTTTGGCGCGCTTCTCCTCAGCGGCAGCCTTTTTGCGCTCGGGTTCTCCTTCCAGGTAGGCAGCCATCCTGAGTTTCAAATCAGCGTGCGAGATGCTAATCATAGAGGATGCACGTACTTCTTAGCCTCCTTGACAGTGCTCAGCCTCCTTCCGTTCAAGTCTCGGCAACTATCGTTGTTGCTGGCCTTCTGGCTGCTCATTCGCCCACCCGCAGCTCGAAGCTGCGACCCAAAGCCTCCTTTACCACCAAGAAGGCCAGGCATCAGTCGAAGCGTAACCAGTTCTCCACCATTGGAAAGGGAGGATACTGGTGCCTCAGAGGATAGGTCGGTGCCACAAGGTGAAGCTAGCGAGAGCGCATGGTATGGGAGGGAAGGGAATCCCGAAGCGACCAGAGAGCCTAGCGAGGAGAGGGGAGTTGAGCTCAGCACTTGAAGTGCGAGGGTCGAGAACGGCGCAACGGTGTCAATGAGCAGAGTAGTGTGGTGCATGGTGGTCGTCCTTGGTTCTCTCAGGTGGGGCTGTGCAGGTGTGATGATTCATCATCGCCTATGAGAACGGTCAGGTGACTGCTTCACACGACGCGCGTCCTTATCCACAACTACAGCAACAGCAGTCTATCATGGTGAGTGGCTGGTGCTTGACGGAGACAGAAATTAGACTAAAACATGGCATAGGGTAACCAACAATCTGGTCTTGGGCCTGGAGGTCCTCCCGGAGGTGGAGGCAAAGATGGGAAAGGCGACAAGGTGGGTACTCGTTCTCCTGAATCCTGTCTCCTGTTTGACGATTTGTTTCACCAGCCCAAAGACCAGCAGAAGAAGTGGGAGCCTCCTCTGCCTACTCGCGTTGGGAAGAAGAAGAAACGCGGACCCGACGCATCTAGCAAGCTCCCTGCTGTCGTTCCCACCATGCGTTGCCGACTAAAGCTCCTCAAGCTGGAACGCATCAAAGACTACCTTCTCCTCGAGGAAGAATTTGTCCAGAACCAAGAGCGACTCAAACCAGACGCTTCCGAGGACAAGAACGAAGAGGAGCGTACACGCGTTGACGATCTCCGCGGTAGTCCAATGAGCGTTGGGACACTAGAGGAAATTATCGATGACGACCATGCAATTGTGAGCACTGCGACTGGCCCCGAGAACTATGTTAGCATTATGAGCTTCGTCGACAAAGACTTGCTGGAACCTGGCTGCTCGGTCCTGCTTCATCACAAGAATAGTTCGATTATTGGAGTGTTGTCCGACGACGCAGATCCTATGGTCAGCGTTATGAAGCTGGACAAAGCCCCGACGGAAAGCTACGCGGATGTTGGTGGCTTGGATACTCAGATTCAGGAGATCAAGGTAAGCCTACTGTGCACCTTCCCCGTTAGTATACTCACAACACCACTCAGGAATCTGTCGAGTTGCCTCTGACACACCCCGAATTGTACGAGGAGATGGGCATCAAGCCGCCCAAGGGTGTTATCCTGTATGGCGTTCCCGGGACCGGCAAGACTCTTCTCGCAAAAGCTGTCGCGAACCAGACCTCTGCTACTTTCCTTCGTGTCGTTGGCTCGGAGCTCATCCAAAAGTATCTCGGTGATGGTCCTAAGCTTGTACGCGAACTTTTCCGAGTGGCAGAGGAGCATGCGCCTAGTATTGTGTTCATTGACGAGATTGATGCCATTGGTACGAAACGGTGAGTCATTCTATGTTGGTGATGATCTGTGGCTGTTATTTATGCGCTTTAAAGGTACGATTCTACCTCTGGTGGCGAGCGGGAAATTCAACGTACCATGCTGGAACTCTTGAACCAGTTGGACGGCTTCGACACTCGCGGCGACGTTAAAGTCATCATGGCTACCAACAAGATCGAGTCGCTTGACCCTGCGCTCATTCGTCCCGGTCGTATTGACAGAAAAATCGAGTTCCCGCTACCGGACGTCAAAACCAAGCGACATATCTTCCGGCTACATACCAGCCGCATGAGTCTGTCCGAGGATGTTGACTTGGAGGAGTTTGTGATGACCAAAGACGACTTGAGCGGAGCCGATATCAAGGCTGTATGCACGGAAGCCGGGCTGCTGGCGTTGAGAGAACGAAGAATGAGGGTGACGAAAGCGGACTTTACGACCGCGAGGGAAAAGGTGCATGCTTCGCTGTCGTGAATGTTGATTTGTAACTGACTTCTCCTTGATTAGGTGCTATACAGGAAGAACGAGGGAGCACCGGAAGGATTGTACTTGTAGATTGTAGTCGATTGCTCTTCCTTGTTATATCCTCTTTTCATAATTTACTGCACCTTGTCGTGAAGGACTGGTTCCGGCGGTTGATACGTGACGGAGGCCCCAGTGTTCATTTCGTTGCTCTCCTGCAACGATTGTGAGTCTCGATCATCGGTCAATAAGCGCCCGGCGCCCAAACCTGATGATGAGAAGTGGCTGTTAAGATCTTGGAGTTGAAGTCCGTGTTCTTGTTTCTTGCTTCAACATGTCTGTCCAGCTCAACGTCCAGCAGTTCTTCACTCGAGCTGCTGCTGTTTTCTCAGCATGGGTACGCGCTTCACTGAGTGTCTCCATATTTAGCTGACGCCTCACCAGAGCTCCAACAAGCTCACCGAGTTCGAGTCTTTGGCCGGTCTCGACGCGCTTCAAATCTTAGTCGGCGACCCAGTTGAAGATGAGATGCTTCGAAAGAGTACGGCGCTGCAGGTACGTTCGATACGACGCGTATCTTGATTGTATCGCCGGACTCCTCATCTGCATCCAACAGACGTGGCTTTTGGGATACGAGTTTCCCCTCACCCTAATAGTATTCGCGAAGGACAAGATATTCTTTATGTGCTCTTCTACAAAAGGTTCGTTCGTTTTCAGTGATGAATGTATTTGGCTGACGCCTTGCGCCAGCCAAAATCCTGAACCAGCTGCTTGAACAGCAGAAGACCCCTATACCCATCGAAATTTTCACCCTGTCCAAGCCAAAAGACGGCCCTAGCGAGGCACCCAAAAAGTTAGCGGAAGCTCTGGGAGCTTTGGTAAGTTCATACTATCATCCGCTCTCTATAGGTATGGTCTTGAATGGTGTTGTGCAGAAACGCATCGGTGGCTTGCCCAAGGAGCAACAAACTGGACGTATTGTTGATGATTGGAACAAAGCTCTTGAGGAACATGCTGGGAAGCCCGAAATTGTGGATATCTCCGCGGGACTGGCGAGCATTATGGCCGTCAAGGACGAAGACGAGTTGGTACGAGCCTCGTGTTTGAAGCGTCTCTTGGCATTAACTCGGTTGTCGTAGAAACACGTGCGCACCGCTGCGCATCTGTCGTCAACTCTTATGACCCATCAACTTGCGTCCAAGCTGGAGCTACTTCTTGACCGACAGTCAGCCATCACGCATGACGCTTTTGCAGGTCAATTGGAGGCAAGGCTGGGTTCCGAGGGGAAAGAGCCGGATATGCGTGTGTGGGCTAAGAATAAACATCTTGCGAACGTAAGTTCGGATGGCAGAGTTCTAAGCTAAACCTCATAATCTTTCGTTAGGTTGATTTCTCGTCTGCGGAGTTTACATTCCCACCGATCATCCAGTCGCGAAGCTCTGGTTATGACTTACGCGTCAATGCCGAGTCCACGCAGGACCAGCTCGCCCACAAGGGCGTCATTCTAGCCACCATCAGCATGCGGTACAAAGGCTATTCAGCGCATGTTAGCCGCACGTTCTTCGTGGATCCATCCAAAGTAAGTTTTGTTACGGCGCTCGAATTGAGTGTGATCTAACTTGGCGCTTAGGAACAAGAAAGCATTTACTCGTTCACTTTGAGCCTACAGTCGGAGCTCCTTTCGAAGCTTCGCGACGGAACCCCTGCCAAGGATGTTTACACACATGCAGTATCTTACATCAAGCAGAAGAAACCCGACCTGGAGAAGCACTTCGCGAAGAGCGTGGGCTTTGGGGTAAGTGTGCATGCGCCCCCGTGGTATGAGTGCTCACTGGTGGTCTAGATGGGTCTCGAATACCGCGACAGCTCGTATCTGCTTTCGCCCAAGAACTCACGGCAGGTTAAAGCAGGCATGATTTTTAACCTTTCGATTGGATTCTCGGACCTGGATGAAGGCGAAGGCAAGAAGTAAGGCAAAACAAATGATAATTTGGTCAGATTTACTCATTAAACGTTTTTGTAGGTACTCGATTCTCGTTAGCGATACTGTCAAGGTTGGGCAAGAGAAGGCCGTATGTCTGACAGAGGGCACCAAGGCCACCGACGAAGTCATGTTCTTCTTCCAAGTAAGCCAATCATTTCCTTTCTTCCGGTAGAGGGAATACTGACCCAGTACCAATCACAGGATGACGACGCAAAAGGCAAGGGAAAGTCCGACTCCCCCTCCAAAAGCAAAAGCAAGCCGACATCGGCCAAAAAGAATGCCTCTCCAAATGGAAAAGTGGTCGGGTCCAAGGTTCTTCGCACTAAGACTCGCCAGCAGTTCCTGGATAACGATACGTCTGCCTCTACCCTCGCTCGAATCACAGCTCACCAAAAGGAGCTACATGCGCAACGCCTTACGGACGGGCTCGAACGGTTTGCCGACGACGAGGGTGGCGATGGCGGAAAAGAGCGAAAGACATGGAAACGATTTCAGAGTTACAAGGGCGAGGCAGGTTTGCCGAAGGAAGTTGACTCTATGCGGGTATGTATCACAGTCTCCTCTTGGAGCTAGCTAACTGTGGCTACTAGATTCACGTTGATCGACGAAACATGACGATCGTCGTCCCGATACACGGATTCGCAGTTCCTTTCCACATTAATACTATCAAGAATGTTAGCAAACTAGACGAAGGCGAATTCACATACTTGCGTATCAACTTCCAGTCTCCTGGACAGCTAACCGGGCGAAAGGAAGATACTGTAAGTACGACTATTTTCACATCGCTGCAAATACTGATTATTACTCTTCAGCCGTTTGAAGATCCCGACGCCACTTTCATCCGCTCTTTGACGTATCGATCGGCAGACGGGATTCATTTCGATGATCTGGCGAAACAAATCACCGAGCTGAAGAAAGAGGTCAACAAGCGCGAACAGGAGAAGAAGGCTCTTGCAGACGTGGTCGAACAGGCAGACTTGGTTGAAATTAAGGGTGCGCTTGATGGCCACCCCATATCGGACTGAGACGCATCTCACATTATTTCGATCAGGTCGTCGCCCGCTCAAGCTTCCGGAGGTGTTTGTACGACCTGCTTTGGATGGCAAGCGCTTGCCGGGGGAAGTCGAGATTCACTCGAATGGAATTCGATATCTTGGCGCCATGGGACAAAAGATTGGTACGACTTCGCCCCGTCTGGGGTGTTGCTTAAGCTAAATTTGGTTTCTAGATATCTTATTCTCCAATATCAAGCACCTATTTTTCGCGCCTTGTGATGGAGAAATGCTTGTGCTTATTCACTGCCACCTCAAGTCGCCTATCATAATTGGAAAGCGAAAATCTAAGGTGTGTGCCTTGCCTCTGCAAACCGTCCCCCGCCTGACTTTGGGCTTGGGCAGGACGTTCAATTTTACCGTGAGGCGTCCGATGTTCAATTCGACGAAACTGGGAATCGCAAACGCAAGTACCGGTACGGCGACGAGGACGAAATCGAGCTCGAGCAGAGTGAGAGGAAGAGGCGACAACAACTGAACAAGGAGTTCAAGCACTTCGCCGAGAAGATTGCTGAATCTGTAAGTATCTTCAAGTTCTACCTGCTCTGTAACTGATTGCACTCGTGTTTAGTCCGGGAGCGAAGGTCTTGAGGTTGATATCCCGTTCAGGGAGCTGGCGTTTGAAGGCGTACCGTTCCGCACAAACGTCAGGCTTCAACCTACAACCGATTGTCTCGTGCACCTCTTTGATCCACCATTCTTGGTCATCACTCTTTCTGAGATCGAGATTGCTTCTCTGGAGCGTGTGCAGTTCGGACTGAAGCACTTCGACTTGATTTTCATCTTCAACGACTTCTCGAGGACACCGCAGCACATTAACTCCATACCGACCCCCCAACTTGATAGCGTGAAGGAATGGCTAGAGTAAGCTGTTCCTCCCTAATCTCACACCAGCCATTGATCTTTTGGTAGCTCCGTCGAAATCCCAATTGCTGAAGGTCCCGTCAACTTGAACTGGGGTCAGATTATGAAAACGATCAACGACAACCCGTTGGAGTTCTTCCGTGACGGAGGGTGGTCGTTCCTCAGCGGGACTGCGGCTGAAGGATCCGACAAGGTCTGTGCCCCTTCCCCTTCCGCATGGGTTGACAGTCCAGACTCACTCCCTCACAGCATAGCTCAGACGAATCGGAGAGCGAGTCCGAATTCGAAGCTGAGAGCGAAGAATCCGTGCAAAGCTCAAGTGACTCGGATGACAGCGAGTTTGACGATGGTTCAGACGCGAGCGACGATGTGGGTAGCGGTTCAGAGGTTGATGATGAGAGCGGGGATGACTGGGATAGTAAGTTAATTGAAGGCTCTTGGTATGATAGATGCTGAGTGGAACGCGTAGCACTCGAGAAAAAGGCTGCTAAATCAGATAACAAAGCACGAGAAGCCGGTCGTGGGCACGAGTCCGATGATTCAGACCGGCCAAAGAAAAAGGCTCCGGGTGGAAAGGGACAGGGAAAAGCTCCGACCAAGGGTGCTGCGAATGGCAAACGCCGCTAAGCCTTTGCGCCGGTTGTACCTTCGTGTTTCTCTTAGTATCATGCAAAGCTTTAGCACTCCTGTCCATACGTTTCTCTTACTATAGCAATTTACCTTAGTCGTCGTACAAAGAAGCAATACCACCGAGCCAATAAAGCACGACAATCAGAGATATGCCCCACACTTCCATATTAGAGCCTGCATGAGGGGTCACAGACTGTATGAATATGTCCAGGCAATGCATAATCACCGCATCGGAGAGTGTCAAATTTGCCGAGTGGCCAATCACGCGATTGTGTGCCCCTGGTCTCGCTTCACCATCTGTTGTAGCTTCTGGACTTGGTCCCGGGTGGCTCAACTTTCCGTTCATGTAGCTCGCTAAATATGTATACCAATAAAATAAAGAAAAACTGGCCGATCACGTGAGCCTCTTTCGGGAGTGCGGCCCAATTGCCCCATGTCGCGAAGCCGACACCCAGGCTTACACTCACACACGTGCCCCTTCGAGGATCGTTAGACATGCAAGAGAGCCTCAGGCTTGCTTTGCCCTCCTTGCACTTCTGGTCATGAGAAGGAGCCGAAAGCGCTTGCTCCTTTCCGTTTCCTCTCCGTTTATTAAACGGTGTGCTTAAAGTTCTCCTTTTGCTTCGGCTTTTGCTTGTTCAACACGCACATTCCTATCCCACGATTGTATTTCTTTCCCCCCCTCTTCTCTGCCATCTATCTTGATACGACAATTCTTCCCTTTATCCTCCATACTGGACGGGGACTCTCCCCAACTACTGTTTGCCTGTAGGTTGCATATCGGGGGAAATAATGTATGCGCTGTTTGCAAAAAGGTCCGGTCACGTGATCTGGGCGGCCGGGAGTCTCTCGGAACTGTGCGCTCATCCCCACAAGAGCAACCACAAACGTATCCCACATTCGTGCGCGTGGACGAATAGTTGCGCATTATAACGCACAATATCTACTTTACTTCACTACTGCTTACGCCGAGGAGGTCTCCTCAGACTTGAACCAAAGGATCTGTGTTGTCGTTCTCATCTTGTGACCCTGCAATTGACACAAGTTACTCCCCATCTAGTAGTTATTTCAACCAGCGTTCCGAGGGTTCCGTTACATTTCCGCTCAAAGGTCATATGAGCTTCGCCCCGTAACTTGTTCGTCGCTGTTCCGCAGCGAAGTTGATGGATACAACCCCCTGGTGGGTACGAAAGCGCGCTTGACGAGCACTAGGTTCAATGCAGGTCAGCACCTGTCTATTAAAAAATCCAAAGCCTCTTTTTTTAAGCCGGTCCTGCAACCTTCACCACCGCTGTGGTTCGTTTCGACGTACGCCACTTTCAGTCACGGTAGTTCGCGCGACCGACAGTTCTACAGTTTAACGGTGCCGCTGCTAAGTACTTTCCCCTGATCATATTTCCAAGCATATCTCACGCTAATTCAACTGAACGGTCTTCCAGTATTTCTGACTGCGTCCTGCCTCAGCCCTTGGTGGGTCATTGTGAAGATCTGTCATAGTGTTTTCTACGGCTCTTTTCGAGCGACACGGGGCGAATTTGCCTGATTCCTCAAGCAGCCTTAGCACGTCCAACCCGATCTTCCGATATTGTAACATCCCTTCAACTGAAATCGAGGAAGGTTGAGAAATTCATAGTAGCGGGTAAGCACCGCCCGCATTTATCAGGTATATTTTGTCGCTGACAAGTAAATTCTTCCCCTGTGGCAGAGCTCCCTATAGCCTGTGATCCTAAACGCGGCCACATATGTGTGAGGCACAATCTAGCTTCAACCTCAGCGCTAGTGCAATCACTGCGTGTTAGAGGACTACGCGCTGCATGCCGTACTATGACCGGTGCTCAAACGAAGCGTGTAATCAATTGGCACTAACCGAGCTGCCGTCCCATGTATAAACCTCTTCGTCGTTAAAGCTGGAGAATTGCAGCACAACTCGTAACAGCATTGAACGAATGCGCCACCTGTTGCAATGAGTCCAAGAATCCATAGTTTAGCTAGTTGTTTCAAATACCAGCACCACTGGTCGCTGCACACTCCAAGTTTCTTCAATACAATAAGCCTCATTAAGCTCTAACAGCAAGAGTTGGCCGTAGCTTCCACGTGACTAGGATTCGCATACAAAGCTGGTCGACGTTGGGTTAGAAGTCTTGCGGAGCTTGAAACAACTCGTCGGCGGGTACCAGCTTGCCGGATGAGGTGCAAAAAGAAAAAAAGCTGAAGGACCTGTATGCCTCAGGGAGTCCTGCGGAGATGAAGCATCGCCTGATTTATGTATGAGGGTGTATGAGGGCATATACACATGTCTAACACGACCCTCACGCATCGCACTTACCCTCTTCTGCCCCCTCTACTAGCTCAATCCCTCGGTCTAGGATGTCTTTCGCTACTGGAGGCCCATCCAACCGTCGAGGCCAATATACCAGTCGAGCCTGCAACGAGTGTCGCCGTCGGCGATGCAAATGTGACGGAGCCCGCCCCACTTGTGGCTCTTGTTCGTTCTATGTACGCAACAGTTTTCTCCTGACTCGAGGTACATTTCGCTGAGGATTCACTAGGGACACGAGGTTAAAACAATCCTATATTCATGCATATGTTGTTTCTAACGCATACTGAAAGTGTTCGTGGGGTACCGACGATGCCCGCCGCCCACCCACAAAACAGTTTGTTGAGACTCTCCGAGTCAAGATCCAAGCCCTGGAAGATGAACTCGCCCGGCTCCGGGCAGCAAGTCGAGAACAAGCTAGCTGGGGTGTCGCTTCTAGTGCTCCAACCCCCTTGGGTGTTTTACCAGGAGAGACCCGAATTCCGAGCCAATCCCGACAGACAGTAAGCCACAATGGAGCAACATTGTCTCTTGTTGACCCACTTGTTCCAGGTTCCGAGCATATCACCCCATTCTGGGGGGTATACCCAACAATCCCCTTGGTTGACTTCCCACAACGAGCAGTCAGCTGCCACCACCGACCGCACCGACCGCACCGGTCAGCCCCTCGGCACTATCTATCAGTTTATATTCAATATCGACCCATCCATTCCACCCAGCGAGCAGCCCGAGGCCGCCCGACAGAGCTTAGCATGTGACTGGAGCCGTCATCTCCCTCCGCTTGATGACATACAGCTCACGCGCCTCGAGCATGACACACTCCTCGATCGGTGTTTCAAGTACTCAAGCTGCTGGTTGATGGGTATAATCCCCCAATTCTTCTTGTGTGACATGCTCCGCGCTCTCGCTCATTCTCAAGAACCCTCTGGAATCAACTATTATTCCTCCCTACTCCATTGCTCATTGCTCGCATTTGCAACTGCGCTTTCAGACAATCCTTTGGTGAACCAACATGGGGCCCGGCAGAAATTCGCGGAGAGAGCTAAGCAGCTTTTGCATGACGACCTCTGTCGACCTAGCTTGAGCCTTGTTCAGTCACTCGCTATGCTCTCAGAATACCACAGTGGGCTGGGGGAAAAGGAACAAGGGTATATGTATCTCGGTGCGCTTCGGTTCTCTCCATTTCCGGTTGATTTTGCGAACGCCCGCGTTCATTAGCATTTTTTTTTTCGTACAGGAATGAGCATTCGTGCGGTTCGCGCTCGTAAGCTGGTAGCCACTGGGCGGCGAGAGAAACTGACCATTCTTCAGTTGGGTTTGGAAAAGCAGAATTTCGGTGGGCCGGCGGAGCTTTGCTGGCCATGATGCCGGGTTGGTGTTTTTGGTCAATATATTCACAAGGTAGGCTGGCGAACAACTGTAGTTTGAGACTGCTGATGGTACTGGTGGATACTCTCAGACAAACTCATGGTACGATGCTCTCGCCCTATGGGACTCAAACAGCGCATTTCGTAAACTAAGGCTTCAACGGGTTGAAAGTCTTTGGAAATGAATAGGGACTACGATTTACGATCTCTGGACTACCTTGCTTTAGAGTTACCTCATATCGACTGGGATATCGATCGTTGCCCATGGCCCGGCATCTCAGGCTCAACGCCAGTAGATGAGCTAGATCAGGATTGTCGGCTTATGCGAGTGTTCGCCGAGAGCTGTAAGCTTATGCTTATTGCGGAGTCTATCATTCGATTACAGTAAGCTTAAATGTGGGCAATATTTCAGTCCGCTAACCACAAACCCAAATAGCCACTCGAACACGCTTGTAGTTCCTACCGCAGAGGATAACCAAGCAGTCGATATCCAGTTCGTATCTCTGTGTCTGGGACAGTGTAGTCGAGCTAAGCCGATATCGTTTTAGTTGGAGATTAGATGCCTGGCTTAGTGAACTGCCAGGGGAGATTTTGGTTTCAGACCACTCTTCTCCTACATTGCTCCCACATGTTATCATGGTCAACATCTCGTACTGGTGGCTCATTCTTCGACTCCATCAGCCATTCTATCGAGCGCCTGCAGGGAGACATGCACCCCCCATTAACGCTTCGCGGCCATTCGGCGATCTATCGGACGTGTTGTGCGATCGGGCTGCTTGCAAGATCATACTCCTGGTAGATTTGTACAGCCGGCGGCATGGACTTCGCTTCTTTCCGCGTAACATGATCCAGGTATAATACTCCAGATCTACTATACGATCTACTGTTATAAATCATCAATTGGCCTTCTAGGTTATTTTCGCAGCTGGAACAATACTTTTCAAGCAACGGGCGGCTCTACCAGATGGGGAAACGTTGCAGCACTCTGACCCTCGGCCTGCCATCCAGGAATGCATTATAGCATTGCGCACAGTCGCTGGTACATGGCACTGTGCAGAAGAATACGCAACTCAACTCCAGGCTCTTTTGCAAGACCAAACCCCGAAACCACGGGCACAAACGTAAGTCCGGACGTCAGCATCTTGCGGTATTCCCTGACTGGCCTGGAATGGAGTGACTACTTTGCGCCTTCAAATACCTGGCGGTGGGATATAGCTCGTCTATATGACATGTACGCGCAAGGCGGGCCGATGCCATAGGCTCAAGCTAAGGCTGAAATGCCCGACCCTGCTCGCCTTGTGCGACTATTGTCAGTTTGGTTGTCCGTATTAATTTATCGTTGACCTCTGAAAAGTTTTGTTTGGGGCTGCAGCGTCAATTGTTTGTAATAGATTGTCTATCCCATCACATGACGTGGGAACCAAATCTTGTCCACGATGTCCAACCATGCCGATGTCACTGCTATCGTACTCAACTATGCTCGTCTGGAGAACGTAAAAGTTATAGTTGCACACATGTGCAGCGAACAGCTGCGTGACACGATTTGTCATATCATTGTCTGGAATAATAACATCCACCATCCTCTTTCAGTCATGGTGAGTTTTGGATAGTTAAAATCATATAGGAACCAGGTAGTCCAAGCCAACTCCACAGTGACAGGATTTTGGAGCAAATTTGCCCAAAGGAATGTTAAGAGTTGTCAATTCTCCAGACAACTCATACTTTCAAGCTCGATTTTTGGCGTGTATCGAGGCGTCGACTCATTGGTGCCTTGTCCAGGTGAGGAATTTCATCGCGGCTCGGGAGGTTTATATGAACAAGTCCCAGGATGATGATTACCTGATCTCTGCCGAGGCTATTCGGGCGCTGCGAATGTATTCAAGGTTAAATCAGGCAGCTGGTGATCAGTATCCGATTCACCTGTTGCCTCCTCATGAGCATCTTTCAACCACGATTCGCACCCGCGCTACCGATAAATATACTGCCTCATTCGCCTGGCTTGGACACGGAACCTTATTAACGAGAACACATGCCCGCGATTTTCTTAGCCTGCTTAGAGCGGTTTCGGACAATCGGGACGACGTTATGAAGATGGCGGACAACTTTTTTTCTATTTTGTTTAACCATCGGGCAGAAATCTGGATCGACCCTGGAATACGCTTTGAGGCAGGGCAGGATAAAGCGTTTACTGCTGGGGTTGAAGGGGATGAGAGAAACTGGCGTTATATCGTAAGTAGTTCAGCAGTTGAGAGCTCACAGGCCCAAAGTTTATTGATTTATTGTAGGGAATCGCCGAGAAGTACCTTGAGAGTATAACTGCTCGCCCGGAACTAGTGCCGGACAACGGGTTCGGCGTCTTCCCGACCATTCCAAGTGGCCAGCTCATCACTCGTGCACCCGTGTTGGCACCCGGGCATGGAGGCCTGTGGTTGACGAATATCCCAATGTTACGCCCAGGGATTCTCGAGGCTGGGCTGGCTGGAAATGATTTACAATCCACTGATCGCCTCTGCCGAGACGCGATGACCGAGTTGGACATTGAGAGATACACTCAAAACAATCTCGCATGCATTGGAGATGGACTTATATCGACTGTTTTTCGAAGTCCGGGGGGTGAGCTCCTATCAAGACTCCCGGTGTGAAGCATTTATCAAAGCTTTGATTAGGTTGCCAGGAAGGGCAATGGCTTCAATTCGATCTCCTGGATGAGCGACCAGTCTCGAGCATCACCTTCAGATGGAGAGTAGAGCCAGGTTTCGCAAAAGAAGTCCAACAAATGTCCTATGAAACCCTCGAGGCAGGCCAGAGCTGGGTCAAGCACACCTCGAAAGAAGCCGAACCGACTGGCGAGAACTCGTTTGCCGTTCACCTCGAGATGGACCACCCGACCTCTCTCATCGCAGCAAAGGCCATTGCTGGAGCGGGCACTCACGCACGGCCAGCTTGGGCTATTGTTGCGTGCTGTGTAGAAACGGCCCATTAACCCAGTCATCTTATTTTGGGAACATCTATTGTTCCTGCTCGACCCGCGGAGCCGCCAACTTATTCGCCGTGACGCTTATCTTTCTGCCATCACCGCCCCCCTCGTTGCGTCCCATCGCTTGTGTACCCCTGGTCTCGCGTGCCCCTCTCTGTAATCCCCGGCATAGGCCAGTGGGCGGTTTGGATTTATGTCCTTGTAGCTCATTAAATATGTATACCAAAAATAAAATCTGCCATCACTGCGGCCGTAGGACGCGTGGTACCCTCATTTTAAGCCACGATGCTGCGAACTATGACGTGTTCCCTGGTGACTTTTTGAGCAGGGAAATTTACTCGCCGCTTGGGGAAAAAAAATGTATATCATTGGATCACAAACGATACACCACGTTATCGTGGGACGACCCCTATAACATTAGTTCCTTAAACGCATTTAGGGACGGAAAATAAAAAAGCCTCCGTGGCCGGATCACACACAAGCACAAAGTGTGGCGGGCCGGCACAGCGCGTCACAAAGCACGACCACAAGCCCACGACTTTCGCTCTCGATTTCTCTCCCTATATTTCAGCCATGCTTGGCCACTACATGCCGGCCGCAATGATGGCTGGGCGGGACCAGATGCAGCAGAGTCCTATTCACCAGCAACCGCAACAGCAGCACCTCCTTTCGCAGCAGCACATGCAGCAACAGCAACAGCAACAGCACCATAACCCTCAACAACCACCGGGTCACCCTGGCTCCCACAGCCCCCAGCAGGGCCAGCAAAATCAGTTTGGGCCCCAAAATGGTACCGGAGTCGGTCCTCCTCCCCCTAACGGGCAGGATATGTCTCTGGCCAGCGTACTTCACTACCTTCAGTCCGAGTGGCGTAGGTACGAACGCGAGAGGAACGAGTGGGAAATAGAGCGCGCTGAGATGAGGGTGAGTAATTTCTTCGATGCTGCTCGCGTTTTTAGGTGATCCAAGCATGCGTTGGCACACGCGTAGGCGCGTATCGCCCTACTTGAAGGCGAGAGAAGGTCTTTTGATAACCTCAAGGTTGATTGGACTCGACGCATAAAGATGCTAGAGTACGCGCTCAAAGTGGAAAGGCGCGTCTGGTTAGCTTTCTCGGTAATTGGTCGGACGACTGACGCATCCCTGCAGGACAAAACAGGTCAACCAGTCTGCCACTTCTGCCCCCTCCAACAAACTCGCCTCCCTTCGTAAAGAGGACGACCCTTCTCCTTTGAAAGAAGGAAGTGGGTCGAGTTCACCACGTAGTGAAGGTGTGCCCTGTGATACAGCCATTTCTGCATACAATTTATCCTCGATAAATACAGATATTCCTTTGCCCGGTGAAGCGAGACCAGGCGCGCCTTCGATACCGGGTCTGTCAAACTCACGGCCGCAATCGATTGCTGGGATCAACGGATTGACCTCACAATCGGCCTCCAACCCCCTGGCGATAAAAATGACGGGCCGTGATCCTAAATCCCGTGCACGTAGCAAGGACTATCTGAAGCAATGCTTGCAGGAAGTCAACTACCTCACTTCCCCGCAAGCCGTTAACCCGCTCCCCAATCGTCCGTTGGTCTCTCTGGGGCCGACGTCTACGTTGGTCGGCTCTAATGCACAGAGCATGGGACAGCAAGACAACCAACACCAACCGCAGGCGGGCTCGCAGCAATCTCATCCGCAGCATCTCTCTCAGCCTATCACCGTCGCCCTTCCAAATCTCCCGCCCTTTCCTTCCATTGCCGCGATGAACGAACAAAACCAGCACGGCAGCGCTGCGGATACGATTGGGTTCAATGGGCGTCCTCGCAAACTTGTGCCGGAAGTTGGCAAAGATTATCCTCTGCTGAATGGTGGATTGGAGCCTAGCCTTATGCCCGCAAGCGTAGGTGCCTCGCGCGACGCGCTGGCCGACTCAAGGGACGCCAAGAGCGGGTCCGAGCCTACGCAACAATTCTCCCGAGAGCCTGTGGGCCAGTCCGCGCCCTCGCAAGAAGAGGAGCCGCTAGCTCCTATTCCCCTCGACGAGCCGGAACCAGGACACGAGCAAGAACGTGGCCCTGAGTCACAGCCCCAGATACCTAGCGCAGTTGAGGGGCAAGGGGATTCTGGCCTAGTTACTCAAAGCGGCTCTGGAATAGGTGGCATGTTCACGAGCGACCGCAACCTCGTAACGGCAATTTTCCGGCCGGATGATCAAGGCGAATGGAAACGAAAGTTGCAGGAGGCTCACGACGAGGCCACTCGGGCTGGCATGGGAGGCACAGGACTCGAGAACATCTCCTTGAGGGACGAATTTGAAGTGGACGAGGTGGATAGCGTTGGGTCAACAGAAGAGGAGAGCGAGGACAAGGCAAAAGTGTGGAAAACACGGAAGACCCTGAGGAAGTGAGTAGGACTTGGGATGTGGGTCCTGTGAATAATAATCTGATTGGCGTTTCCGCCAAGTCACCTCGATGCGGTCCGAGCTGTGGCATTCCACCCCAGCGAGATGTGTTTGGCTAGTGGAGGGGACGATTTTACGATCAAAATCTGGCGCCTGGACCCCTCCGCTCTGACTTCTAACTCGTGAGTTACGTATCCATCAGACAATGATCCAATCGCTCATTGCCATTTAGCCGTCAAATTCAACAAAGCACCGATATCGAGCCCCAGCTCAACCTCCGTGGACACACAGCCCCTATCACCTGTCTTGTTGCTTCCCAGAGGGGGCTTCTCTTCTCCGCATCTATGGATGCGTCTATTCGCATCTGGGCCTTCCCTCCAGAGTCCCTTCAGCCGTATGCACCCTATGATTCAAGCTATTTCCGTGGCGAATTGATTGGACATACCGACGTTGTATGGGGGCTCGCGCTTGTCCGAGATGGCACGTGGCTCGCAAGTGGAGGCGCAGACGGCATGGTCAAGGTTTGGGAAGTGTCAGAAACCGGCGGGAACCT
Source organism: Ceratobasidium sp. 370 (assembly GCA_019677355.1). Taxonomy (NCBI): domain Eukaryota; kingdom Fungi; phylum Basidiomycota; class Agaricomycetes; order Cantharellales; family Ceratobasidiaceae; genus Ceratobasidium; species Ceratobasidium sp. 370. The sequence continues at coordinate 59,128 of WSLN01000018.1, forward strand.
TCGTCTCAGCTGGGGATATAACGGCACCGAGCGTCAGGCTTCGGAGGGGCAAGAGGAAGCCGTGTCAGTCGTGGCGGTGGAGGGCATCAAGACCGACTTGAGAAAGGTCGCCGTTGCGTATGCCAATTGTATCGTCAAGGTGTTCGATATCGAGACAGGCAAGGAGTTGGCAAAGTTGGGCGCCGACGAGACCTATGGTGAGCCTTCCTGCAAAAGCCAGGCGTTGTATGAATACTACGGTCACACGCAGACGGTACCCCAGAGACCCAAATTAACGCCATTGCATCCCATCCAACCATGCCTTTGCTCGTTACCGCCCATGAGGACAAGTACATACGCATCTTTGATATCACAATGGGTGAGTAGAACCTTGACTGCGCTCCACAACCCACTAACAGAGCTTCAGGCGAATGCCAACACTCAATGCTTGCGCACCTCGACACTGTCACCACCCTGTCCATCGACACGACTGGATTCTCGCTCGTCAGTGGCAGCCACGACGGTTCGATCAGGTTCTGGGACATCCTCGGCTCCCGAACATGTGTGCAGGAGATCAATGCGCATCGCGAGAAGAGCAACGAGGGCACACTCGACGTCGAGTTTCACCCGAGTATGCCTTTCATCGCGAGTGCTGGCGCCGACGGCGTCGTCAAAATCTACGCATCATGAGTTTTTAACTTGCTGCTACGACTATCGGTGTCTGTTGTTCTGGCTATGTATTGTGTGCTGTTTCCATAATGACCATACTGATTTGTTCAATATCCCTGTCCCCAGTGCGGCGGAGAAACACGGTGCATGTATATATTTTATCCTGGCAAAGTATTGCATTGTTTGGGTTATTAGAGATCAATCGAGTCAGGTGTTCAGTTTGATCCAACCATAAAATACCCAAGACTCGACCTTCTCCACCCCACCTGTCACCCAAGCGTTATGGCCGCGACAAAGCAGAACCCGATCGTATTCTTCGATATAATGGCCAAGGCAGGACCATGGTCTCCAAACACTTGGAAGACGCGGTGAGCGCATATACTTGGATCTATCCGATTTCTGAAGAAAGTTCACGCCAGCTGGTAGGATTGCCTTGAATTACAAGCGCTTACCGTACCGAGTTGAATACGTATCATATCCTGACATTGAATCCACGCTTAAAAAGTTTGGAGTACCCCCCACCTCGGATAAGGCTCCTCAGTATACGCTTCCTAGTATGTCTATTTTGCCAGTCAAATTAGTCCACAACTAGAACGTCCGGATCCTAGTGATTGCCGACCCTTCAAGCGACCCCAACGAAAAGCCAACCTACATCGCAGATTCCTTCAAGATCGCTCTTTATCTCGAGGACAAGTACCCAAGTCCCGCCTACCCCAGCTTGTTTCCTCCAGGCACTCGTGCCTTCCACTCGCTCTTCACCGAGCATTTTACATCTCTGATCCAACTACTCGCTCCAACCATGCTGCCCTTGGTCGGTCGTCACGGTTTTTTGGACGAGCGAGGAGAGGAATACTATCGTCGCACGCGCCAGGCGAGGTTCGGCAAGTCCTTGGAGCAGTTGGCCGAAGATGGTGTTCGAACGTGGGGAGACGTCCGTGAAAAGTGGGGCGATTTCGGTAAACGACTGGATCTGAACAAGGGTGGGCCGTTTGTGATGGGGGGGCAGATTTCCTATGCAGACCTTATGCTCGGGGCGGCCTTTTGCTGGATTAGGGTAGCTGAAAGTGGAGAGATGAAGCTCTGGAAGGACATGAGTGGGTGGCAGGATGGGCGGTGGGGGAAGCTGTGGGCAGAGATTGAGGAGTTTGTGCAAAACTCTTCTGAAGTGTCATAAATCGTCTTGTATGGTGGGATTTGGCACTGCATGTACCGAACTCCCCGGGAACCCGGCTTGGTCTGTTTGCCGGACGCACACTTGTTCTCCCACTCAACGTCAGCGACCAGCTGTTTACTTTGGAATTTATCCTTTTACCTTGTAGAGCCTCTTGAAACGACTCCGTCTGCACGGCCCAATGAGCGACGCATCACAAACTATCAAAGCAGTCTTTTTCGACATTGGTGGCGTAGTCGTCAAGTCCCCTCTTGTAGCCATTCACGCATACGAACGCGAGAAAGGCCTACCCAAAGATTGGCTGAACCTCCATATCACCAAGCGAGGCAAGCGTTATGTTCAACCCCCGGCTCACTTGGATCTCTTATACCTTTATACGAGCAGGACGTGGAGGTGCTTGGCAGCGTTTCGAGAGAGATGAACTCGAACTGTACCATTTTTACAAGGCGTTTGGGGAAGAGCTTAGTGATACGGCACGAGGGAACGGATATTACGAAGAGTGGTGCAGGTCAAGAAATGTCGGTGAGCGCGTTACATCCCATCCCCTCAAGAGAATCCAACTGAACCACTCTTTATTCATAGAAATACCCCACCTCCCAGAGTCTGTGACCATCGATGGCAGAGAAGTACCGCATTCCCATCCCCTTCCCCGTCGCTTCTTACCAAACATCCCCTCCAGCTCTTCGGGCGAATGATGCGCTCCACCGAATTCGACCCGCACATCGTCACTGCCATCCGCAAACTCCGGGCCTCGGACCGTGTCCGAATAGTTGCCCTCACAAACAACTATTCAGCCCAATACGACCGTATACGAAGCATGAAAGAATCCACAGCCAAAACGTTATTTGACCCCGACGCGGAACTCGAGTTTTTAGGATGGGGACCAGAGACGGGTGGACCTGCGGGGCCGAGAGTACGAGAGTTGTTTGACGATTTTGTAGATAGTAGCGTGGTCGGGTCAAGGCAAGTACCGAGGCCGGTCGTGTGCTCCTGACTGATGCCTGTGATAGGAAACCCGAGCCCGCCATATACGAGTTTGCGTGCAAGTCAAACAACGTGAAGCCCAGTGAAGTTGTATTCCTGGATGACCTAGGACTGTGGGTTCCTAGCAAAAGGGCCGCGGTCCCCCGTTCTGACGATGATGTGCAGGAACCTGCGGACTGCTCGGGAGCTCGGGATGAGAACCATACGTGAGTGTTTTGCACTCACCACACGACGCGGAATGATTCACCCAGCCTACTCAGACGTTCCCATTGGACAGTCCCGTCAAGCAGTAGCAAAACTCGAGGAGCTCCTGAAAATACCATTATTGAACAATGATGGGCACGAGTCAGAGCGCAAATCAAAACTATAGGCCTCGAGGATGGGCGCTCATTTTGTGCCTGACTGATCGTCACCACTCGCCTGACTCGTACCGTCACCGATTGGTCCAAAGGCGCGCCCGCCGGTAGATTGAGTAGCCAAAAAGGATTAAATATGTTACACAAGACTAGCGTATACCAGATCAAAGCGTACAGGACTAGTAATCAGGAAAATATAGACTAGTTTCAGTTGCTACCATTGTTTATCTCAAGGCGCGCTGAGCATTGTCTAAATAAACAAGTCAGCTTTCCTCCCTCTGGCCCAGGGACAACAAACAAAAACTACGTACCGATAAGAATGTGTCGTAATTGATTTGGATCCATCCATCCCGATCGGTGTCCAGGCGCCGGAACGCTTCCGTAAGAGTCTTGACGGCCACACATGCTCGCACAAAGCGGTCAAACGAGATGCCTGGGGGAGGAGCGCCGGGGATGGTCGAGGGCGGGAGAGAGGCTGCGTCGGAGCGGGTGAGATGAGCAGCGGATGAAATACAAGTGAGACGTACAGTACTTGGTGGCGATCAAGTTGATGAGCTGTGGTGAGAGGTTGTATCCGAATTGACGGAGCGCATTGGCCAGTTCATCACCTTCGATGGAGCCCGAGTTGTCAGAGTCAAAGTGACGGAAGACGCTATGGGGAGAAAAAATTCAGAAAACATCCTGCAACCCACGGGGGGCATGCGCTTACTTTTGCCAATCAGCAATGTACTTCCAAAGCCCAGCAAACTCATTAAAATTGATCGAGCCACTATGATCCACATCCTGTACCCTATCAGCCAACCGCAACGCCCGGCAAGACGACCAGACACTCACAAAGATCCCCATTAACATCTTGGTCGTATCGAGGTCAAACGGGCTCCAGTTCCCGTTGACGAGCGCGCGCTGGAGTTCGGTGGCAGAGATCTGCCCCGACCTGTCCTCGTCAACCGTGACGAACCAGGTCCAAAGTCTGGCCGCGCGCAAACCGCATGATCAGCCCGCTCGTCCGTGCCCCTCGTACTGGCCATACTCACTGGGGATCTGCGCCCTGCGGGGGCCGGGGGTGCTGACCAGCGCCAACGAACCCGGCAGGTCCACCACCTTGTTGCGGCAGCGGACGCGTGCTGGCGGAGCGTCCGCCCTGGTAGTGGTTCTGCTGGCCGTACGACTGAGTCGACGAGTATGAGTATCGGTTGTTCATTCGAAAAGTGGGGGACGGTGGTATGAGGGGAGCGCCCTGAGCAGGCTGGTTTTATATATATGGCTCATTCAAGTGGCGCTTAATCCGGATATGACGCGGAGACTAGGTTTACGAGACCGAAAAAGCCTCACACGCCGATGGATTATGCAGATGGCGTAGTGGTGGGGGTTCTAATGGGCGTGCTCAATTAGGGCGGGTGGAAAAAATCGTCCAAAAACAAGAACTAAAAAAAAAATCGATTTAGTCAGGAACATGCTGTGCCTGTGCCCGTAACAAGTCACGGCGTGTCACCGACCAAGAATTGTCCAAATATGGCATATATTGCGTGTTATTGCCTTAATTTGGTACATATGCGTAAGGTCACTGCAGGTCACACCGACGCTTGCCTCTTTGGTCAAAAGACCCCCGCATTCTGCCTCCTCTGTGCCACCCACCCACTTGCCTCAACAACGCAAGTGCCGCTAGTATCTCGCGAACGCCATCCTCACTTCCGCCGCTGTCGTCACCATTCTCCCTCTCGTCGATGTTGTTTCTTTAGCGGTCGTTCTGGCTGTCGTCCCCTCGCTCGTTCTGGCTATCGTTGCCGCTGTCGAGCTTGCCTTCGCT
>WSLN01000019.1:17536-51849 GCA_019677355.1 Ceratobasidium sp. 370
ATTTTCTGGCGTGATCGTCAGGGTAAGCAGACTATGAACAAGGGTCTCGACCATACCTTGTCCTCCGAAGATTTCGCCAACTTGCAAGTGTTTGCCGGCCAAAGGTGGGTAACACAACCACATGTCAGGCCCATCTGGTCCAAAACTAGCTTGCTCTTCAACTGACATCTTCTCGCAGATCAAGAGAAGGTCTGTAGTGAGGAATAAATGACCCCGTCGGTGCACGACCTCCAGCCCGGTGACACGAGGGGTAAAAAAAATCGTGGCGTCGACAGAAAACTTGATGGTCCTAGTAAAAGGCAAGTTTGGCGGGTTCATTTGAAGTTTGCAACTCTAAACCACTCTTGTTAGAATACGCCGAAATTTGGATCGGTATTAACATACCCTGGGCGTCATTGAGAAAATATCCATAACTTTGTCCGTGCAGAGCTTCCGTTCAAGCTCCTTCGCTGGCATAAGCGGACCATCGAATGATCCTGGGCTTGCAGAAGAGAACGTAGTGTCTCGAGACATCCTTCCGCTACAAAGGACAAAGCATTAGCCACTGGCCAAAACCAGAGTGTTCAGACTTACTTGCTCGACATGCTGTCGATTCGGCTACCCATGGTTGAAGAGCTTACTCGCTCGCCATCGACTGGCCTCCTGAAAGCATTGGAAAGCGGGGCGATCTCTGGACTCTGGACACGCGACGGAGGTGCGCTGCCATTTATTTGACCGATGATCGCGTCGCGTTCCATTCCTGGAGTAATAGTCGGGGCATCTGTGCTGTCATTCCTATGAGGTACTGGGTGATCCTCCGTATGGAAAGACAAAGGCGGGAGCTGAAAGGCAGAAGGGGCAGCAGGAGCAGGCACAGGTTTCTCCGCCGTAATAGCGGACGGCACGCCTTGCGGAGGGTATGCGACCTGCGGCAACGGCTCCGCGCCAAGACCAGGGATATCATGATCACTCGGGTCTCCAATCTGCTTGTTGCGATTTTCTTCGCACGTTACAATCAGCCTGTCCAACTTTTCGTTCGCGCCAACCAGCAAACGGTGGTCCGATCGACCCGGCGAAGTCGTCTTGAGCAGCCGAGAGTAGAGTTTCTTGTAATAACGTAGCCGCTTTTCGGGTGCCCCAAAAAGTTTGTCCAACGTCCATTCCTGAGGCGGGGAGGAAGTAAGAACGTTGCCCAAGTCCCCGAGTATGCGTGCCAGGTTGGGGTTCTGTTGCACAGGGCGCCATGTGTCAAACCCGGATGCATAGGCGTTGATAAAACGTGTGTAGGGTGGGTCCAAATCATCGATCTAAAATATCTGAGTTACAACGGTTGGAAACTATTGAGTATACTCACCCATCGCATAAGCAAATCCCCAAGGGCTTTTGGATCACTGGGATTGGGACCGATTTCTTTGAGTTTCTATAATTAAACCATTTAGTCATTAACAATTAAGTACATGAATACAAGGGAACTGTATTGAACTCACCGTATTCAACGCTCGGTTTGCCTTGTACACGGCTTCGACGCCGCGAAACAACCCATCAAGCTCCCTTGGTGGAAAGTTGGATCGAGACCACGCGGCAGCAACTTTCTGCAGAGCACAATCCAAACGTTAAGCGCAAAAATACACGCCAACGATATGATCAAGCGGTAAACTCACCCTTATGATTGCGGACAACAACTCGAGGTACTCCTTCTCTGTATCTATAAGGTCTAGCAAAGGATTAGCCCGCTTAGCTTTCGGCTCTCGTGCAACCGGCGACGGAGGTGGATTGGAAGAAGGATAACCAGGCTGAATGAGCTTTTAACACCAGGTGTTTTTCGCCAGAATAAAATACCACCCACAGCGTTGTCAGCGTTCAGATACTTTGGAGGAGGGGGAGGAGGCATGTCGTCCATGGTGCGTAGTGTTGGCGGGGTGTACGATGTGAGGTTACGTTTACTGTATGTTGCTCAGGGAATTAGCATCCAAGAGTATTAAAGCAACCGGGCGGCGTGTGGCGAGGGTATATGGGACTAGTATAGGTCGCAGAAGCAGCGAGCAAAGGCTAAGAGATGGGTGTGTCTAGAGGTGTGACCAGCGTCCGGGGAGAAGAGCGGGTTGCGAAAACGAGGAGAACCTGGACCCTTAGGTGGCTCACGTCACCTGATCTCACGCCAAACGTGCGTGCGCCAGTGTTTGAAGTCAATCGCCTACCACTGCTCTCGCCAAACCAGCCACCCAACATGGAATCAAGTCCAGTAGAAGTAGACCCTGCTCAAATCGACATTGATCTCGGCCACATTCATGTTCGTGACCCAACCACCCGGGGCATCCTGCGGCGACAGATGGAGAAAGGCAACATCACGCACGCCGACATCACCACGCTCCGGGAGTATCAGCAGAGCTGGGACTACTCTGTGAGCGTTTGTGGTATCATATTGCGCGCATTTACTCATCCCATGTCAGAGAATTGGTCTCATCGGAGGTGCTCTCACAACTTCAATCTGGGGCCGCTTTATTCGCCAACCACCGCTCCCCATAGGGCGAATGTTCGGACTCTCTACGCTAGCCGCATTCGTGGGAGCGAGCGTTGGTACTGGCCTCCAAGTTCGCGCGGGAATCCAAGCCGTAAATTCTCTGGAGAACCCCGAGCGATTCAAAAAGGCGTTGGTGGAAATGTCGCAAGAAGTCCTAGCTCAACGCCAAGCCGCCCTCAAACGCCCTCCGGACTCGCAGCCACCCACTTATGCTCCCCAGAACGGTGAGGACACCAAGCTCGCTGATGGGTGGGATACCGGCAAAACGAGACAACCACCAAGCGTACCAGCCCGGGCTTCCTCAGGTGAGTGTTAATAGTCTCTCGATGTTAGACCATACCCATAATGCCGGTAGCATCGGAGGTTGGACCACCTAGCGATCGCTGGGCACAACTACGCGCCCAGAAGCCAACGGCACAACCCACTGCATGGGACACGATACGTCAAACTCATGAGCGCACTTCTCCTAGCATGAATGGGCAGGAAAGTCAGGCTAGTAGTGAGACCGAGGAAGAGAAAAGGCGACGTCAGGCACAAGCAGAGTTCGACGCGCTGTTGGAGCGAGAGAGGAATATAGGCCAGGATAACACACAAGAGCTGAAATCCCGTTGGTCATAACCAAATATTTCCATATTTCGTTCGTCCTCGGCCACCTACCAAAGACCCAGTGAAGTCAAAACAAGGGGTAGTGTTATCCGCCAGTCCTGCAGTTGTAAATGATATTTTTGTATTTTTTGCACGTACTCAGGGAAACATTCAATGGCGGAAACACAGAAAGCAAGGACCAAGCCGTGTGAACCCCGGCGACCATTACGAGATTTTGGCCTTGGAGAAATCCATCTCCGGGTGGGCGGCTTGGAACTTTTTGAGGGCCTAACAAGGGGGCAAAGAGAATTATTCAGTAGATTCTGAGCCCAAGAGTGCTAATTCACCTCCATCTTCTTCTGTTCGTCCGAAGTTGGCTTGCCCATTTGCTTGATCGTGCATGTAAGCGCGCATGTATCCTCGAACGTTAACCACTTACCCTTTGCTGATTATCGTACTGAACAAGTAATCAAGCACGGTTTGCGTCAATTAGTCGTCTCCGCCCTCCAGGAAATACGTACCATCATTTTCTCCACCAATCCGCTATAGCCCGGTGTCAACCAAGGTCTGTAAGGGCATTCCACTGCCACGTACCGTGTCTCTCCGTCGAGGTCGCTCAACTTGCTATTACCGGGTTGAATCTTGCGAGTATCAATCTTGGGGTGATGCGTGAGGACGTTCTCCCACCACTGCATTTGGTTGATCTTTTCGAGGTGGATCATCAACGTGGACTGGTCCTCTAGAGATCTCCGAATTAAACGTTCAATTATGGGATGCAATAAATCAGAGAACCCACCGACTGTCCATGTACTCTCCTCGACCTTGATCTCCTTGCAGAGCTCACCATCAAGGATCGGTTCTTGACCCTTCAGCCCCGCGGACAACTTCTTCTTCGCGATCTTGACGACGAGGTCCCTCGCGCGAGTGCCTTTTGGAACAGGCACAAACACATCCACGTCCCCGAGTTCTTGCTTCCACCGGTACGGAAGTGCTTGGGCCTTGTTTAAAGGAGGTTGGCGTGCAGGACGAAGGGCGCTTACTGGCTTGCTCCGCCTCCTCTTTTTCCTTCAACTCCTTATCACGAATCTCGCGCTCCTCGTTTGTAAGTTCATCATATGGCTTTTCCTCGACCTTGGGTTGTTCTTCAGTAACTTCTTCGATTGTGGGCATAGTAGAGCTGGGTATTGGGTGTGCTTGGGTGTGGCCGCCAGGCTGAGACAAGATTGGCTGGTTTACGCGTGTTTGGCTGCTTGATTAGTCAGCCAGCGGATCGCTTGCATCGACTATCCCTGACGCTATCCCGCCTCGCCAGTGCGATCCCAAGTATCCTCTACGACACGCAGCCGTCTACTTCGGCGACTATCCACCCATATCAGCCACAACCTACTATATTCCGAACGAATGGCTGAGAGAGGGCAGGAATGGAGTGACTTTGCGGTTCGTGCTGTATTTCGTTCGCCACCGTGGTTGGAGGCGCTGATCTTCGATTCAACATATCCAGGAGGTTCGCGAGCTTGTCAGGACATTAACTGTAGAAAAACTCAAGACCATCTTTGGCCATATCGAGGAGGAGCTTGGACACAAGCTCAGCAAGCAGGGCAACAAGAGCGCGTTGATTGACCGTCTGCAAAAGTTGCTCGACACTTTCCAAGTGCAGAAACTCGATGAGTCGTACTCTGTTGCGAAGAACATCATCCGGAGTATTCGGACCATAGGACAGTAGGTGGTTTGCGGTATTATGTTGTCGCTCGCGTCTCACCCGAGGTTTAGTTTCCAATCGAATAACGGATTTCGACCTGCAATCCCTACCGGAACATACCCATCAACTGCACGATATCCTTATCCTGGGCTTACATCCAGCCACACCCCATCCCGGAATGCCTACAACAATCCTTATGCCCCTTCTAACCATGGGGCTAGTACGAGCACGTCTGTTCATAACGGCCCCAATGGAGCTAGCAATGGCGCACAAGCCAACCGACGTATGTGTGTCATCCCATTCGAAGAGTCCATCTAACATCGTTGTTAGAAATCCGGTTCAAACCTTCCCCGTTTTACAAGGTAGAACAACCGGTGGGCCAACTTACGACTTGCCAAGGTGTGTATTCTCGTCTGATGTGTTGATCACGACTAATGTTTCCGTTGCTCAACAGAAAACAAGGATGCGTCAGATCGGCGTTCGCAGTCGTTCATGTTTTCTCTGAGCAAGGAACAATCAGAAAAACTACAAGTGCCGTGAGTCATTTACGAGCTTTGCGGTATCTGTAGTTATTTACGCCACGTATAGTAATAAGTACGAAGTACGCTTGTACTGTACCTCTTCCACGCATTATGCCCCCAACTCGTTCACAAACACAGCTGTTCCCATCGAATTTCCTCCCACATGCGAAATTCGGGTCAACAACCGAAACATCAACGCCAACGTCCGAGGGCTCAAGAAGAAGCCTGGGACTGCGCCACCTCCGAATCTCACGCCATTCATGTCTACTGCGCCGGGTGCGGTTTGCAAGGTGGAGTTAGTGTATGTCAACAACGCCACTCCATTTGTTGCCAAGGTTAGTCCTTCTCATGTTCGCTAACATGTAGTCTCACGCTGGTCGCTAGAAATTCTATATGCTTGCGCAACTTGTCGAAACTACTTCCGTGCAGGAGGTAGTTAAGAGGCTGAGGGCAGGGAAGCAACGATCAAAAGAAGATGTTAAGAAATCAAGTACGTGCAAACTGTACTTTTACTTATATAGGCTTTGTAACCTTTTGCACAGTGAAGCAAGCAGCATTAATTGATGCCGACATCGAGGCAGGGCCCCAGAAGATGTCGCTGAAATGCCCGGTATGTCCATCCACACATATTGTTGCCGTGCCTAACCGCCATGACCAGGCGAGCTATATTCGTATCAACACGCCATGCAGATCTTCGACATGCGTCCATCCCCAATGTTTCGACGCAGAAAATTGGTTTTCCATGATGGAACAGACCACTACTTGGGCGTGCCCCGTTTGTGACAAGACATTGAATACGGAGGAGCTAATCGTCGATATGTACGTCTCTTTGCTCACCCTACCATACGTCGGCTCACCTTTCAAACAGGTACTTCGACGATATTCTCAAGTGTACACCCGAAATAGTCGAAGACGTTATTGTCGAAGCAGACGGTGAATGGCACACTGAAGACGACAAGTACGGTTCAGCTGCCTGGATGGCCTCGGCAGCTAGCAGACCACGCCTTGTCGAAAAGAAAGTGAAGGCCGAGCCTGATACGAAACCGCTTAGGCAGGATAGTGTGGACAAGCCCCGGCCTGATGCATTCGTCGTGCTCGATTCGGACGATTCTGGTGACGAGGCGCCGGCTCCCAGAGTTCCCAATGCGAGCAGCGAAACGAGGATCAACGGTTCATCTAGTGTTCCGGCTTCGCGACAGCAATCTCAAAGTCAGGGGGCTGTCATCGATCTTACTCTCAGCTCGGACGACGAGGGGGCCTCTGATTTGCCCCAACGGCCGGCTCCACCAGTGGCGCCGGCTCGCGAGACCAGCGTGGGGGCGCTCAAGCGCAAAGAACGGGGAGCTACTCCCCAAGACGCGGCATGGAAGCGACCCCGGGTTGAACACCCAGCGAACGGATTTGGGGTGGGACAAGACGATCGAACACGAGAGGAAGCTGGACTGGTACGCCCGGACAGTCGTCCTCCGCCTCCGAGCCAGTTCCCGCATCCCGCTTACCCCTACCCAACGTCTTCGTCTGCGCATGCGGGACGTGACCATCCTGGCGGTACGGTCTATGCCTACCCACCCCACCCCAATGCACCCTCTGGGATCCTGCCACCTAATTCATACCCACCACCCCGGTACGATCACAACAGTTATGGCGGCCGATTTCCAGGATATCCGGGACTTCCCTATCAAGCGCAGCCGGAGCCTCCGTTGCCCTTTACGTCCAACGGGCGGGCCCACCCTTCTCTCCCACGTCCTCGCACCAATTCCGGCCCGGGACACAGCAATAACAGTCGGGCCGACCCGTGGTTTTAACATCTTTCTGTTTTGTCTTCAACTGGGTTTCTCGTGTCCGTGCTGTCTCGCACTGTTCCGCTGCAGTTTGTTCTCCTATATAACGTTATTTATGACATGTTTCAAACACACGGTCGCATGCTGCACCTCAAGTGCACTGCCGAGGGAACTCGACCCCGCAAACAGCGCTTTCTCCCGGTAAACGCCGCAACGCGGATGGCGGATCCAAAAATTTGCTCCGCAAATTGGTTATTAAGAGCCCGATCCAGCAGACTTTGCCCTCACCCTCCCCACTCTCTCCTACGGCTTCAAGCATCCAAAAGCTTTCGTTCGACCGCACACCATGGCTGAGATCAAGCAGCGTGTCAAGTCTCCGCGCGACTTTGCGGGTGCGTCTTTTCCTATCCCTGAGATTCGCGTCAATTAACGCGCGTGACCAGTCGACTTTATGATGGGTGGTGTCTCTGCGGTTCGTGTTTTGCTAGGTTTCATTCTTTCGCGCCCTAAAATATTCGCTACAGGCCGTCGCCAAGACCTCTGCCGCCCCCATCGAGCGCATCAAGGTACGCGTTTTTCGATGTATGCGCATTCCCACGCTCACCCCGCTTTCTAGCTCCTCATCCAAAACCAAGATGAGATGATCAAGCAGGGCCGTCTCTCGCACCCGTACAAGGGCGTCGTCGACTGCTTCCGCCGCACCTACGCGGACGAGGGCATGGTTTCCCTCTGGCGTGGTAACACGGCCAACGTTATCCGTTACTTCCCCACCCAGGCTTTGAACTTTGCCTTCAGTACGCGTGTTTTTACGGGATACCCTAACCTATGGCTGACCGGCTAAACAGAGGACTACTTCAAGTCCTTGTTCGGCTTCAAAAAGCAGGATGGTTACTGGAAGTGGTTTGCTGGCAACGTCGCGTCTGGTGGTGCGGCTGGTGCCTCTTCCCTCCTGTTCGTCTACTCCCTCGACTACGCCCGTACTCGTCTAGCAAACGACGCCAAGTCGGCCAAGAAGGGTGGAGAGCGCCAGTTCAACGGCCTGGTCGATGTCTACCGCAAGACCCTCGCGTCTGATGGTATTGCTGGACTTTACCGTGGATTCGTCCCGTCGGTCGTTGGTATCATCGTGTACCGTGGTCTGTACTTCGGTGTCTACGATTCTCTCAGTAAGTTTGCCGAGTAACTCGACTCGCTTGTCTCTGACCCATATTTGCAGAGCCTGTTGTGCTTGTTGGCGCTCTCCAGGGCTCTTTCTTTGCGTCTTTCATGCTCGGCTGGGGTGTCACCATTGGTGCCGGTCTCGCTTCTTACCCTCTTGATACCATTCGGTAAGCATTCACCGAGAATGAGCCATTAAGCGATGCTAATTCCTTGCACCAGTCGTCGCATGATGATGACTTCTGGCTCGGCCGTCCACTACAAGTCCATGTTCGACGCAGGATCTCAGATTATCGCAAAGGAGGGTACCAAGTCGCTATTCAAGGGTGCTGGTGCCAACATTCTCCGTGGTGTCGCCGGTGCTGGTGTGCTGTCCTTGTACGACAAGCTCCAGCAGGTTATGTTCGGCAAGGTGTACTCTGGTGGATCTGGCTAAAAGCATTGCTGAGCAGTGTCGTGCTGTCGAAGCGTCCCTTCGTTTCCCCCATAGAGCACTTATTCCTTCATATAGTACCGTTATCCGGCCGTGTCTTTGCTTTTATTCGTGCAATGCTATACGGTATTCCAGTGTCAAAACCCTTATCAACAGGATCAAGCAAAAACTAAATTTACTCCAACTGCCTGCTACCATGTCAACCCAGGTCACACCCAAGTATACTTTTCCTTTCAACGAAGAGGCCACGTTGGCAGATGTCTACCTGCCCGAGCCAACTGGCAATGAACTGCCGGTACCCGCGTAAGAAGCTTCGACTAGACTTGAAACGTCGAATGACCGTGGTTGTTTTAGGGTCTTGTACTGGCATGGTGGTGGAATGTTCGACATCCTTGATCTTTGCATAAATTTTAACGATGTCTTGCTACAGGACTCAGCTGCGGCGACCGGCGCTCATACCTTCCGGTTTGGCTCATAGGTAAGTATAACGCTTATCACAAAATATAACCAACTAATGAGCGTAGCTAAACTCCTTGACAAGGGTTATGTGTTTGTCAGTGCAGACTACAGATTGCTACCTCCCTGCACCGGTCACGATATGTTGCAGGATGTCCTAGGTTTCGTAAACTGGGCCACGCGATCCAAAGGCCTAAATGGTCGGCTCCGAGAAAACAACGAGACGATTTCTGTGGACACGAGCCGCCTGGCTGTTGCGGGGACCTCATCCGGGGGCTATCTGGCATATCTCGCTGCCGTTCACGCCCGAGCCGAACATCCTCTACGCGGAGTATTGTCCATGTATGGTATGGGCGGAAACTTCTTGGTGTGACCGATTGGTTGTGCCAGTAAACCCGATAACTAATATTTGACGTGTTCCAAGACACCACACTACCTGCAACCCAAGTCAAAACCCTTCTTCCGTGGCCGGCCGCTCCTTGACCCTGCCCAATTTGAGCAATTGCTTAGTACCACTCACCCACCCCCCGTTGTCTCCGGTTCCCCGCTTGAATATGGGCCAGACGGTATTCCCAATTCTCCGCGTATGTTCATAACCAGGCTGCTACTTCAAGAGGCCCTGTTTATCGATTATCTGACGGGGGAACACGGACTTACCAAACGCCTTGGAGAGCGGGAGAAACCGACCATGTCTGATATCCCCGAACAGCACCGCTTGCTGTTCCCCGAGGCGTGTATCTCGCCAAGTTTTCCTCCCGCTTGCTTTGTGCATGGTACAAAAGATTCTGCCGTCTTGATTGGGGAGTCGAGGGCTATGCGGGACCGTTTACAGCATATAGGCGTGCAATGCCAGCTATTCGAGGTTGAAGGAGCAGAACACTCGTTCGATTATGGCGAAGGGCATGAGGGGGTGCTCGACAGAGTTTTCCGGGTCGTAGAAGGATGGTTTGAGTGACGGGTACAATCATGCAGACGAACATGTATTGGAATTTGATACAGTTGGGTCATTCAGTTACAGCCTCGAGCGGAGGGGGCTTTTTGAAGAATCGGCGTCGCCTCTCTGCCCGAACCTCGGTGGACGCCGTGTCTCCCTGACCGCCGGTTATAGAGCGTCCAGCAGCGTCAAACGATGCGACAAGCGTGCCAATAGCCGCACACGACGCAAAGGCCATAGGGATGGAGCGGGCTATTTTACAATGTCAATCAAGATATCATTCATTCCAGTTCATGCGTACCTCGGAGACCAGCGAGCAAACCAGCCGCACATCCACCGGCAGCTCCGTTCAACGAGTCGTCCGTCTCACGCGCGTTCGCGACTGCGGCCTCTGTAAATGCGAAACTAGCTCCCATGGCAGCTGAGCCAAGACCAAGGATCAGCCGGCGATCACAAAGCCATATCAAGCACCTTGAACGCACAAAAGAACCCAATGGTCCCGCCAGTGCGCGTAAAGATACCAGCCGCACCCCGGTTATGGCTATCGAGCGCATTTTGCACGGCGCTGACCAGGACACCTACGCCCGCAGATTGCAGGCCAACAAAAGCAGCGTTTTGGAGTGAGGATTTGGGCTCGTAAGCAGCGGGCTCTAAGCTTTGCCGGGTCTGCATTTGCTCGGGCTGGTGGACCCCAGTAGTAGCCATGGCGGATACAGACTAATAGATGTGATGGCCGGGCTGAGGTTTGGGAAGCTGTCACGTGACTCATTCGCACGACCCAGCGCCAAATTGGTCAGGCAAGGGTCAACAGGCTGCCGCACACGTTTGAGACCAAATTAAATGACTGTGTTGAATTATAAAAGACACCAAGCACCACCGGGGTTGTGTACATAAACAAAACGGAGCTATGCACTCGAACTCGCCAGATCACGCATGGGACCGAGTGCTACGCGTGCGCCTCATGCGAAGAGTGTTACTCCGAGCAGCCGGCTGAGGATAAGTCTTGACCACGCCATCTCTAATATAGCATCACGTCAGTCACGTTGATGAAGGAATGTGTATGCGACGCACGGTGCCATCACTGGGTCACTATCGCTAATCGTAACGATATTCGGGTCCTGGCGTTTAGCGATGCCAGCGCCGTACGGGCGGACAATACCATCCCTAGGAATATGCTTTGTGAGCCCGGTGCACAATTGGCGGTAAACCAAGTACTAACGGCGCGGTGACTGGGTCGCTGTCGCCAATCGTAACGACATTCGGATCCTGGCGTTTAGCGATGCCACCGCCGTACGGGCGGACGATACCGTCCCTAGAAAGAGGCGTGAGCACTGGTTGATTTTCACGGCAGGACGAGTACACACGGCGCGGTGACCGGCTCGCTGTCGCCAATCGTAACAATATTCGGATCCTGACGTTTGGCGATACCATTGCCGTATGGGCGGACTATACCGTCCCTAGAAATGTGCATTGTGAGCCTGGCGAGCAATTGGCGGTAAAGCAAGCACTAACGGCGCGGTGACCGCTTCACTGTCGCCAATCGTAACAATATTCGGATCCTGGCGTTTAGCGATACCAGCGCCGTATGGGCGGACAATACCATCCCTAACACGGCCCCGAATGTCAGTTTGCGCCGTAGCAAATGGACCTTTCAAGCACTTACGGAGCAGTGACCGGGTCACTGTCCCCGATCGTCACGACATCCGACGCGGCCTGACGCTTTTGATATGCCTGGATGAGTTTGACGTTCCTCGGACGCGCTTGGGATACCTAGTAAAGCATAAGCATGCTGAGACATTGACACCAGGGTCCAACATACCACGTTCGCGATGGGCATGGGCATGGCCACTGGGGCTGCCGATACCAATACTCCCAAAAGGAGTGAAGAGAGAACAAAAACTTGCTTGGTGAAGCGCATGATGCGTGTGCGTGCGAAAACGTAGGCGAGTGTCTGGCTATTCGAAGGGGCCGTCCTGCGTGCCGATGGTTGGGCTTGGTGTGAAGCTGGGGAATCATTACTGTCTGCTCTTCAGCACTGCGCACCGAAAACTCACTCGAAGAGAAATGTCCACCGGTGGACTTGGAACGAAAGAGAAAGGGTGAAGAACAGAGCAAGACGCGAGCGTTTAAGTAGCGGTGGGCCACCTAGCAACCTCGAAGCGCTGTATGAAATCCATGGGTGGACCGACACCCCGTTTCCATGTTCTATCTTTGTATTGTATTGCTAGCACGAATCAGCACAGACGCGTGCTTTTCAGGGATGGTTGTGATCGCTTCCGGTCCTGACGATCAAGCCGGTGGCTATGCACAATTTTAAGAAATCCTCGCATTGACGGCCATGTCTGATCCTCGCTTTGCTCGTCTTAAAACCGACCCGCGCTTTCGGAAACCAAGGCGAACCCAGAACAAAGTCGTAGTCGACCAACGGTTCAAATCTCTGCTTGGGGACGATAACAATGAGACGGAAAAGAAAGGAAAGGCGGGTCACGGTGCGCACCTTGACCATATGGTTCTTGGAAGTTTTACTGAAAATATGCTGTACGTTAGGAAAAGCACTGATAGATAAGTATGGTCGTAAAATATCCAAGAATCAAGACAAGGACAACCTGCGCCGGTTCTACCGCATGGAGGACGAGGCAACCTCAGAAGCCAAACCAGCTGCCACAGTCGACTATGCTCGTGGAGAGGCTCTAATGGAAAGCTCTAGCGAAGGAGACGAGGACTCGGACTCGGACTCGGACTCGGACTCTGGTGCTGAAGAAGTGGTAGTCGGCCGACAACTCTCCCAACCCATCACCAAACCCGGCAGTGGCAAGAAAGTCAACGAGTTACTAGACATCGACTTAGACGAGTCCAATTTCGCCGACCTAGACGCTCAAGCCAAAGCGTACTCTTCCTCCGTTCCACAAGAAACTAGTCCAGCAGACGCAGCGAAATCCACGTCACGCATTGCAGCCGTAAACTTGGACTGGGACCACGTTACAGCTGCGCACCTCTTCCGTGTTGCCGCATCTGTGTTACCCAGCGGGTCAGCAAAAGTGCTCAAGGTTTCTGTCTATCCGAGCGACTTTGGTCGTGAACGGATGGAGCGGGAGGAGCGGGAGGGCCCGCCAAAGGAGTTGTTCAAGAAGGGGAGGGGGGCGAGAGTTGATGAGGTTGATTCGGACGAAGAGGTCAACGAGCAGACTATTTTCAACACGCAAGACGGTGACGACGATTACGACGATGATGCGCTGCGACAGTATCAACTGGACAGGTTACGGTGCGTCTCCGAGATGTTTACCTTTCATCGCACCTAACAAATAATAGATATTATTATGCGATAATCACTTGTAACTCTGCTTCTGCTGCATCTCATATCTACAACGAATTGGAGGGAACAGAGCTCGAGCGGTCGGCAAATGTGTTCGACTTGAGCTATGTTCCAGAAGATATGGAGTTTACGCAAGAATGCAGGTGAGACCCATATTAGAATACCCTGGACAACCGGGCTAACTCTGAATGCATATAGGGACGAGTGTACATCGGACGCGCAGGCATCTCATAAAGGGATGGACTTTGTGACAGACGTAAGTTGTATTTTTTTTTGAGGTTGTCTCTGCTCGGATGAACTCACAAATTACTCAAGGCATTACGGCACTCGAAAGTGAAGCTAACATGGGATGACGACGACCCAGAACGTACCAGGATCACACGTCGGCGAATGACAAGAAAAGAAGTTGACGAGGGGGACTTTCGCGCCCTGCTCGCCTCTTCCAGCAGCGAGGACGAAGGCGAGAACGAAGAGGGCGAGCCAGCGGCTTCCAAGCGAGAACGCATGCGGGCGCTGTTGCTGGGAGGCAACGACGACGACCTGCCCGAGGGCTGGGGCGACGGCGATGACGACAAGGGCGCAGATCTCGAAATCACGTTTATGCCAGCACTGAGCTCCAATGCTCCAAAGGAAGGGGAAGACGAGACAACTCTTGATCGGTACAAACGCAAGCAGAAGGAGAAGAAGGCTCAGCGCAAGGCCAAACGGGAGCAAGCCCCAAGCGAGCGAACCGAGGACCCCGGAAACGACTTTTTCGGCGAGGACAGTGACGCCGATGTCGAGGTGGAGCCCAGTGGAGCAAGGAAGGGGTCCAGATCAGGGAATAATAAGGATGAGGGTTCAAAAGCGCCGCGAAATGTGTCGACGGATGCTGAGCTTGCGTTGCTCCTGGCTCCGGATGCAGCGGTGGATGCCGAGCCCAAGCACTTTGACATGCGCGCCGTGCTCAAGGCAGAAAAGGCAGGGCGCTCTGGGAAGAAGGGCCAGAGAGGCAAGAAGGGTGCACCTGAGGCGAATGCGGAGGATGGCCAGGATTTCCAAATGGACGTCAAGGACGAACGATTCTCTGCGCTGCACGAGGACCACGAATTTGCTATTGATCCTTCGAACCCCCGGTAAGTGGTATCTCTGGGCCCCCTTGCTCGCCCCAACTAACGCACCTGCCCAGTTTCAAGAAAACCAAGTCTATGCAAGCGCTGCTGGACGAGCGAGTCAAACGGCAACGGGAGCGGCAGGGCAAGGAAGATGTTCGAGCAGGGGAAAAGTCAAAGCTCGCCCAAGAGAGTGCACAAGGAGATAGGAGCCTCAAGAGTATTGTCGAGAGCGTCAAGCGCAAGAGTGGCGTTGCCCAGCCGAGCATCGGCAAAAGGAGAAAATTGTAGGCTAAATCTTTATTGGGGCTTTCATTAGAAGCGCCTTTGATCGGAACCGAGGGATCGAGACAATGATATCATCCGGGCGCCTCGGTCACCACCAAGGCTGCACAGAGCAGGTCTCTTTCCTTGCCTCTGCCTTGCGGCGAGGCCGGGTGTGTCGCTTGCAATAAACGAGCTGTATGCACATATATACTATCAGGAACAATAATTGAAACGCATACAGCCAGTCTTATCCCGCGACTAGACGTAAAAGACTGAGGAACCTACTCGGACCCGCGCTATCTGGCCTTTTCGATGTGGTGCACTTTTGGTGCCCACAAGCACCTTGCGTCATCACGGTGACGTAAGGTGGTCTCGAGCGATTGGTTGCCGGTTGAATTAAAAGGGGTGCCCCCTATAGGCCTTGTTCTCTGCCTTCTCCCTCTGCCCCCCACCAACATGAAGACCGATTCCAAGTCGTTGTTTGGAAACCTCCGAGAGGACGTCCACGCCGCAGCCCTTGAATTCACCGGCACGGTACGTGCGTCTGTTTCTCCATGTCCACTCTTGCTCAGACGCTCCTTATAGGTCCTGTTCTTGCTCCTTGGGCTCGGGGGTATCCAAGCAGCCGCATTTTCGAACAAAGCCTCTCTACAGGCTGCAGCCAACGGCAACGCAGGCACTGCTGACGGCGCCCAATCTGTGAACCAAGTCGCCTCCATCGAGCAGCTCCTATACATTTCCGTGTCGATGGGCCTGTCGTTGTTGGTGTCGGTGTGGTTCTTCTATCGGTAAACCGGTACCTTGGGGGGTGGATATCATGCTTATTTGACTTTTCAGTGTCACTGGTGGCGTTTTCAACCCTGCAGTCTCCACCGCATTGCTCCTCATTGGCGCTATTGGCCCCGTTCGCTTTGTTCTTTACTGCATCGCCCAGATTGTCGGGGGTATCGTCGCCTCGGGCTTGCTCCTGGCTCTCCTCCCTGGACCACTCGTTGTCACGTAGGTCTGGACGCTCCCCACGGCTAAGCTTGTCGCTCATGTTTACCCAGACCTTCACCGACTCAGGGTGTCAATGACGCGCAGGCTGTCTTCATCGAGGCCTTCCTCACTGGATCTGTATGCCATCGTGTTGGGTCAGGGTCAGTTCACTGACGCACGATTCTCTCATAGCTGGTTCTAGCTGTTTTGATGTTGGCTGCTGAGAAGCACAGGAGTACACCTTTTGCGCCCGTTAGTAACTTGCCTCTTCGAATCGTTTCTATTCTCATCATTTGACAGATTGGTATTGGCTTGACGCTGTTTGCCTGCCACCTCTGGGGTGTCGCTTACACCGGTGCTGCCATGAACACCGCTCGCGCATTCGGTCCTGCCGTTGTCTCTGGGTTCAATCGCGGGCACTGGGTTGTAAGTCCATACAGCCGTGCCTGATGCAACAATAATGACGATCCCTGTAGTACTGGGTCGGACCATTCATCGGTAGCTTGATTGCAACACTCTTTTACTCGTTCCTCAAGCACATCAAGTACTGGCGTCTGAACCCCGACCAGGACGTTCCGGACCCCAAGATGTCGCCACCGGACCCGCTTGCCAATGTTTTGTCCAAGTCGCGCTCCCGCTCGGAGGATGCTAACGGGGACGTCCAGGGTATTGGAGAGCCGAAGCATGCTGTTGTCAGCGAAGTTTGAGCAAAAGCTTAACAACCAAATGATTTCACGAGCACCTCCCGGACGTTCTCGTCTCCTTGCTGTCTGCTGCACATTGTATCATTAGTTTTGACTTCATTCAATTCGTCCTACGTCGTGCTCTTGGACATCTTGGCTGCTTGGATAACATCCTGATTATATGCGCGTATTAGTTGGGTGGTTTCACCCTCCTTTCAAGTTGGTTGAATGGTGGTGACTTGAAATTATGTATGTCGTGCTTCGGTATAGCGGAGTGTGTTGGAGCTGCCCAGAGGGTGGGCGCAAAGGTCAGCTTTGAAGATACCCGTAGCATACACCCAATGGTCAGTACGGTAACACAAACGTAACTGGGACGATCTTATAATCTCAGCCTTCGTATCTGACCAAAGACGTGCACTGGTAACCAGTGAACAAAAGGTGTCTTGACCAGGAGGCTGAGCAAGCTTGCAATGTCCCCTGGTCAAAACTCCCTGGGACCCAGCCTATTCTGTGGACGCCGCTGGACGCACGGTTTCATACAAGTTTGCCAATAGGATTGAACGAGATGCATGCAACAGACGATGTGATAGACATAGGGACACAGCATGCCAAGTAAAATACAATAGCCACGATTAACGGTAGCTAAAGAGTGAAGAAAATGAGTTTGTACAGATCAATACAACAGCCAAATACGCACCTCTTTTGCCTGCGCGCACGCGCACCTCCTCCACCAAACTTCTTGGGCTCCATCCGCCTGGGATCCGCAATCAACAAGGACCGATCATAAGTCACCAAGAGCTTCTTCAGCTCGAGCGCGCTCGCTGCATCGTGGTACTTGGCATAGTACGCAACGACGGCCTTGGCAATCGCCTGGCGGATAGCATAGACCTGCGAGGTGTGTCCTCCACCCTTGACGCGCACGCGGATGTCGATACCTGAGAATCGGTCCTCGCCGACGACGAGTACGGGCTCGTAAACTTTGTAGCGCAGGATTTCGGGATTCACAAGGTCGATGGGGGAACCGTTGATACGGAGGAGACCGCGGCCTTCGCGCGCATAGGCGACGGCGGTCGCAGTCTTGGAGGAGTTTGAGCTAGAGGAGACGGGGTCGCAGGAATGCGCACCTTCTTTTTACCGAATGTTTGAACTGCCTGCTTGCTCATTATGGGAGGATGCTGCGTGTAGTCTGGCAGCTATCGAGCTGGAGAAAATGGTGGTGCGCAAGTCAGTTGACGGTCCCGGGATAGTTTTAGTCCATCCGCTTTCATGCATTCAATCCACCCAAAATCAATCCATCCGGCCTCAAAATATACAGGCGGCGACATTGGAGTGCTAGAAGCCACGGAATCACTGGTCAAACCGACGGCAATACTTACATCTTGAGGCTCGGGGACGTTGATGATGGCTTGGGTGTCGTGTAACCGGATCGCACACTGGGATCCGAGGCCACGTGATAGGTTCCCAGGCCTGGTTCAGATCGTTTGCTTTCACCAAATGCTTAGGCACATCCAGGCCTCCATAGGAGGCTCACTGAGGCACCCGGTATGTGTTTTCCGTGCGAAAGTACGATACACGCTCACTAGTGTTGCAGCCTAGAGTGCAATGCCTCGGTCTGCGACGTTTGTCCACGTCTTCTAGTGCACCTGAGGGGACCATGTTGGAGAATGAACAGGACATTACTGACCCTGTAATGGAGTGGTTGTCGTCCGAGGGCGAGGTTGAACCTCTGGATATAGAGAGCATCGTCAACGCACCCATGCAAGGCAAGTGGCCGTTTCTCTCGCGGTGAATCCTCGAAATGATACGATCTTCACAGCTCTGCCCATCGAACGGAAACCCATATATCTGACCATGTCAACTCTGTTACCTCGGGATAAATCTGCCCCTAAACCATCCTCTTTCGCAATCCCATTGTCTCAATATGTCTTTGGCAACAACATGCGCCGCGACATTCTCCACGCATGCGTTGTACACCACCTCGACGGTCTCCGCCAAGGCACAGCAAGCACAAAAACCCGCGCAGAAGTCAGCGGCTCGAACCGAAAGATTCGAAGACAAAAGGGCACCGGTCGTGCGCGACTGGGCGATATTCGTTCGCCTTCGATTCGCGGAGGAGGGATCGCGTTTGGGCCAAAACCTCGCGATTTTGCAACACTCTTGCCGCGCAAGGTTCGGGAGCTGGGCATGCGGATTGCGTTGAGCGCTAAGCTGAAGGACGGGCAGCTTGGCGTGGTCGAGTCGCTCGAATGGGAGTCGCCCAAGACAAAGGATTTATGGGCTCGGGCTAGGCAGCTTGGGTGGACGGATCGCACGTTGTTCGTCACCGGTAAAGGAGATATTCCGACTGCGCTCGACAAGGCTAGCAGGAACATCCAGTCGCTGATGTGCGGAAAAGCGGCGAATGTCACCGTCTATGACATTTTAAAGTGGAGGAGAGTCATCATAGACATCGAAGCGGTGGAATGGTTCGAGCGCGAGCTTGGTCCTAAAACACCACATGGCCTGGTTGTTCCATTGTCAATGGTGGATACTTCGGATCAGCCCGTTACCGCTGTGTAGCAGCGCATTATTGCAGCTAATTATATGCATTTAACCTGGTTCAAATGACTCGGGTGACATGGCCGGATGTCACATGACTTGGACGCGTGGGCCAAATAAATCTCCGGTCGATCGCCACGGGTCTGCACCGTGCCACCACCGCCCGCTCATCACACACCATGTCCCAGCCATCTCAGCGCTCGAACCCAGATGCAGGCGAGCAGGAGGAAGACGTTATGTCTGGCCCCAAGGTCGTCGAGGCTTTGCAGGTTAGTGGCTCTCGGCTCTCTCGGCTCAGTTACTGATGTAGACCGCAAAAAGCAATTCGGGATCTCAGCACAAGATTGCGAGAAACTCAAGGCTGCTGGCTTGTTCACCCTTGAAGCAGTAGCGTACACACCAAAAAAGAACTTGATTGCCATCAAAGGCATTTCCGAGCAGAAGGCGGACCGCATCTTGGCAGAAAGTGGGCATTTTGATTTGTCCTTTGGCTCATATTGACATGGGTTTATTAGCACACAAAATCGTACCGCTTGGTTTCGTTACAGCCACAGAGGTACACAACCTGCGTTCCGAACTCGTGTGCATCACAACGGGCTCGACACAGTTGGACACTCTCCTTGGTGGTGCGTTTGTTTTTTGGTCTCTGCACACGCCCTCACAACTGATATCGGTATTTTAGGCGGGATCGAGACTGGCTCAATCACTGAACTTTTTGGCGAATTTAGGACAGGAAAATCCCAGATTTGCCACACACTCGCCGTGACATGTCAAGTGTGTATCGGGTCCACCGAGCTTGTCAGAACAAACTTAACCGACGCCATCTTGTAGCTGCCGTCTACTATGGGAGGTGGAGAGGGCAAATGCATGTACATCGACACTGAGGGTGGCTTCCGTCCTGTACGCTTATTGCAGGTTGCGGAGCGCCTGGGTCTGGACGGAGAGGAGGTTTTGCAAAACGTCGCTTACGCCCGTGCTTACAATGCGGATCATCAAAACGCGCTCTTGGTTCAAGCTAGCGCGTTGATGTCGCAATCCAGGTATGATGGGTTGGCCATGTACTCGATCCAATTGCTAACGTAGAAATCTGGCGCTTGTAGATTTGCCCTACTTATTGTCGATTCGTGTACGAACCTTTATCGTACTGATTTTTCAGGACGTGGGGAGCTATCAGCTCGGCAAGCTCATCTAGGGAAATTCCTACGCGTGCTCCAACGATTGGCGGATGAGGTTGGTACACTCTTGCTTTCACTTTTCTGTCATATTCTCATCGCGCAACGTCTGTCAGTTCGGTATTGCGGTTGTGATTACCAATCAGGTTATGTCCTCACCCGATGCTGCCGCGGGGCCGTATGCTGGTGGTGGTGTAAAGCCAATCGGAGGCAACATCATTGCCCATGCGTCAACAACTCGGTAAGTCTTCAACAGTACGTCGGGTCTTACACCGCTGATACCTCGCGTAGCCTTCAGCTAAAGAAAGGGCGCGGCAACACTCGTATATGCAAAATATATGATTCGCCTTGCCTGCCAGAGAGTGAAGCCCAGTTCGCAATTCATGCATACGGTATCGGTGACCCCGAAGAGGAGTAGGCTGCTTTCCGGATTTCAAACGAGTTCCTTGTGCATCGGTTATCCAGTTATCGGAAGTACTTTAACTTATAATTCAGTGTGATTCCCTTTTTTTTGGTGTCAGGTACGGGAAGTAAAACATAGCAGTTCATGTAAGCAGGCGAGTGATAATGTTGGCCTTGGTCTGACTGATGCGGTCATGAATGTCCTGGATGTCCGCCTCGCTAACTTTGGAAATATCCGCCATGAGGTATGCAACATCTCCCTTGGAATCGGAATATTGTTTCTCGACGTTGTGGTCGCTCAGAATTTCGTTGAGCTGTCGCAGGACGCCAGGCTGATTGTGGTGCACATAGCACACGCGGATAAAGTCGGTTTGCTCCGCCGTAATGGCACGCAAGTCCACTTCGGGGAAGTTGACCGCGCCGAGGGTGGCTCCGTACGAGAGGTACCTCGCGAGGGCGCTCGACACCTCGAATCCGATCATGCGTTGCGCCTCCTCCGTGCTTCCTCCAATATGAGGCGTGAGTATAACGTTCGGGAGCACGCGCAGGCGCGAAGCCCACGAATTCAGCTGGTCATCGAACGGCTGTCCATTTCCTCCTGGCTCGACAGGGTACACGTCCAGGGCTGCCCCACCGAGTCGCTTCGACTCGATCGCGTCGATGAGCGCAGGGATATCGACGACCTTTCCGCGCGCGTTGTTGATCAGATACGCGCCTCGACGCATGCGTGCAAGCTGCTTCGCCCCAATCATGTCTGTGGTTTCCGGAAGCTCGGGCACATGGAGCGTGACAAAGTCGGACTGGCTAAGGAGAGAGTCGAGGTCCTGAACCTGGGTCGCGGACCCGAGTGGCATGAGGTTCAGCACGTCGTAGTAGACCACACGCATGCCGAACGCTTCGGCGAGCACAGACAATTGCGAGCCGATATGGCCATAACCCACAATTCCGAGCGTCTTGCCGCGGATCTCCCAGCAATTAGCCGAGAGCTTGTTCCACGTCCCGGCGCGCATTTCGTAGGCGCGCTCAAAGAGCTGGCGGGAGAGGGCAATGATCTCAGCCATGACGAGCTCGGCGACCGAGCGCGAGTTGGAAAAGGGGGAGTTGAATACTGGGATCCCAGCTCGGGCCGCAGTGTCGAGGTCGACTTGGTTGGTGCCAATGCAGAAGCAACCAATGACTAGGAGCTGAATAGCATGTCACTGTTAGTGATACTGGAGGTAAGAGTCCTGGTACGTGCCCACCTTTGTTGCCGCTTTAAGGACACGCGCCGTGAGCTTAGTCTTGCTACGGATGCCTATGGCATGGTATTTGCCGATGGATTCGAGGAGCTCTGCCTCAGAGAACGCCTTTTTATGAAAGTCGACCTGAAACCCAAGGTCCTTGAATGCGCGGACGGCGTCTTGGCTAATGTTCTCCAAGAGCAAAAGTCGAAGCTCTTCAGTCGCAAATGGCTTCAGAACCTTTTGACGGACACCGACAGATGGCCCTTGGTATGTAAATGTGGGAGACGACTGAAGAGGGCTGGTGCCATACTCGGAGCCGCGATGACGGGTAAGAGGGGGAGAGGAGGAGACGGCATGGTCTTCGAAGCTATCTGCAGCTGGTCGTTGGATGGGGATGGGGGTAGACATGGTCGAGGGCAAGTTTGCTCGAGTCAATCGGACTCCACGGCTTTTGAGGTTTTCAAGCTCGCCATCGGCCCAAGACGATTGGTCACGTGACCCTCATTTGCCCAGGGTCCAGGTCTCGGTCTTCCACAGCTAGCCCTGCTTGCTCAAATGCCACCGATATTCAAGACAGACGATGGACTCCCGCTCGCTTGTTTTGTCGACCCCTCGAGCAAAGGGAAGGCTGCTCTCCTTAGAACTATTCGGGCAAGTCGTGTAGTCCTTTTTCGCATCTGGCACTCACAATAAAACACGTCTCAGTCAAACGGTGGAGGCATAGGTGCTCAGGATACCGATGCCGATATCATCCTCATAGGTATGTGCTGCTTCGTCTACGCGTAAGGTGTGTATTCATGAGACATATGCCAGACGCTGAGATTCGAGAGTCGAGGCAACGTGCCCGCGACATGTGCAGGAGCTCGATCGTTTTGTTTAACGAGTGGGTGGACGCCTGTGTCAGGTAAGCAAGCATTGATACATGTAGCTGGTGTTTATTGCGTTAAGTACGCAGTGCTGGGAGACTCCTAGGCGCAGATCACAAGTGGGGATCTCTACGCATCGAGGACCCTGCAATGGTGGACGAGAGCCTGTACACTGATGAAGACCCTCAGCAAAGCATTCAACATGCACCAAGAGTCCCCGAAGAAGAAGAAGATGTAAAGTGAGTACTTCCTGTGTAAAGGACGAGCGTGCTTGTTGAGTTCTGTAGACCAGTTATATCCACCTCGTCCCGGTTGTCATATCCTCCACCCCACTATCCTCCCGAGCTACCCGTGTCGTCTGGAGTTCCTTTACGATCAAAATCCAAGTCACCTCACGTGAAATTCCGTATACCTCTGCCCTCATCCAGTCTCACACAGTCTACGGCAGGCAGCTTTGTCCCAACCCCAGATGCTAACGCGCCGCCATCTTCAAAGCGTACTTCTATTCCCCCGAATTCGACAGAATCACCATCTACCCCACCATTTGGACAGGTTCCGAAGGATCCACAGTTCGCGGCGTTGTTCATCTCCGCTCATGAACAATGGCAAAAATTAAAGGAGGGCACTGAATTTTCTGTTATTGTGACCCAGACTCCGAACTCTACGGTCGTACCTCATCAGCGAGACAGTTCTCATGACCCGTTGGACATAATTGCAACACCTGAACGAATATATGAACCTCTCGCTCGACGTCCTCGCCCTTCCCATGAAGTGTCTAGCGGCTCTTCTGAACGCGGCTCAAAACGAAGGAAGTTTAGCAACGGTTCCCAGCGTGGTATTCGATCCAAGGTCCCTTCTGTTCTCGTTCCTGCCCCAGGTGCAGTCATATACTCGCGCTCTGCTGATGAACACACAAAAACTACGACAAGTGAACCGGGAACTGCTCCTGCTTCTGCTTCTGCTTCTGCGCCTCCGACCCCCAATACTGCCTACAAGCAAGTATTCAACGATCTTGGCGTACCAACCCAATTCTGGCTTCAAGTAGACCTCCCAGACAGAGGCAGCATCGTTAGACTAATCAAGGTGACGTTGCTTCCTCACTGCAGTTATTCTTCATGCTCACATTTACGAAACAGAGACATGGTGGACAGATAGCATCAACCGTGGAAGCTGCGACTTATGTGATAGTTTCGAAAACTACGCCACAATATACCGAGGTGCTTGCTGTTGCGCAGGCAGCGGGGCGAGTTGCTGTTCCTATCGCATGGATTCATGAGTCGATCAGAATAAATCGCATGGCCGCAGTCGACGACTATTCACTTAGCATCTCAGACTCCGAACTGGGGTCGCTACAGCCAACGGCAGGGGCGGGGCGCCTCACGAAAGAGGATTTTATTGCAGTTGCTCTGAGCCCGCAGCCTCCGGCACCCCCCACAAATCCACCATCCCTGACTTACAACTCGAGAATAATGTTTACTGCTGAAGACCGAAACTATCTTCAATGTCTCCTTGCATGGAGGCTCTACAGGGACTCAAGTTACTCAATTACGGCGTTGTGTAGAGAGCTACATGAAAAAGTGAGTTGATCGTCGCATGTTGTGTTGTCGCTCGACTCTAACATTGATAATGCCTTGACAGATCCCAGCACACACATTTTTTTCCTGGAGAGATTTTTACCATCGACCTTCAACAGAGCCTGAGCGAGTGCGCAAGGCGATTCAAGAATTAGTCTCGTGAGCTTCCTTTTGGTCACTTGCGCCTCTTTCTTTTATTTTTGGGTCCGCTTTTCTTGTCAGGCAATGCTCCGCCATAAAAAAAAACTTGTACCTTTATCTCTGTTCGCGTCTCGTTTCAGCTGTGTGCACATATTTATAACGACATCCCAAATTACTTAGCCGCGCGCGACGTCAATTACAGGAAAGCTTTACTACCAACTCCCCCCCGCATCGACGCGATGCTCCAACGCTCCTTTCGCGCGTACGGTCTCATCCTGACCGCTGCTCTTACTCTGCTCTTTCTCTCAGCCGGCTTCCAGCAACGACTCTCACTCGATGATCTGCTATGGGCTTCGCCAGCCCGACCAGAAATCAACAGAAAAACCGCAGACAGCCAATATCGCCAGCAGCTGAGTACCGTGCGCGAAATAGACCGCTTACCGCACTCTCGCACCCTCGGCATCGCGCAAAAAATCTACGTTATCGGCCTGGCCCGACGTGTGGACCGTCGGGCACACATGGCCAAGCTCATGGCCGCGATGGATTTAGACTTTGAGTACTACGACGCGCTGGACCTACACGACGACCTCGTAACCACTATCCTCGAACGCGTGCGCTGGGCCCGCGCCCAGTCGCGTATCGGCCACGAGCACGAGGTGACCAACCCCCAGGGGCTCAAGTTTGAGTGGCTTCCCGACGTTGGCTCAAGCGCGCCAGTTCCACCCCGGGCCGGTGTTGACTATTGGTTCGTCCGTAGCGGCGACCCTCAAGGGCTGAAGCCCCTTCCGCCCCCGCCATCCCCTGATACGCGTCCCCCGCTGCTCAGAACGGCCGGCGAAGACGAGCTCCTCTCTGGCGAAGTTATTACGCGAGCCCAGGTCAGCTGCTGGTACTCGCATTACGAGGTCTTGCTCAAGATCGCGCGTGGAGAGGACGAAGTTGCAATCATCTTGGAGGATGATATTGATATGGAGGTGAGCAAAAGCGTTTCCCTCGTAGCCCGCACTCTTTATCCTTACTCGTACATGGTACAGTGGGACCTAGAGAGGCGTCTGCGCCAAATGTGGCCGCACCTTCCTAAAGACTGGGACGTTGTGATGCTCGGTGCGTTTCTAACATCTCTAGGTGCTCCTGTAGTCTACTGACAGCGACGCCTGGCAGGACATTGCTTCTCGGATGAAAACAGCAAGCCGCCGGTGCATGGAACGCCTCACCTCCACCCATCGACACACGTGTTGTGCACCCATGCCTATGCGGTTTCCAGGACTGGGGCGCGCCGGATGATACGATATCTTCGCACACCATTGTTCGCCTTCTCTCGCCCCATTGGTGTGTCTTCATTCAAACCCTGCAAATGTTGGGCGCTAAAATTCATTGCACAGATCATGCCTTCCAACACTTCAACTGGCACAAGATTCTGAATGTGTACAGTATTGAGCCCGCGGTTGTTATTCAAACCAAGGACACGCTCAGCGATATTGTCAGCGGAACAGGCGGAGAGCAGGATGAATGGCTCGCCGACAGTGCAATGGCGCGAGTCGCATACTATGAAAAGCTCAAGCTTGCCCGTGTCGAGTCCTAGAGCCCAGGTTTCAGAGATGGTTAGAGTGATCATGTTTAGGGGGTATAGCATAGATGGTTGTTTTGATATTGCTCTGTACCGTGTAGTTGTAATTTGACCGACTTTTGGTTTGACACCAGTTCAACGGAACGAATAGTATATTGGACAATACAATCGGCAAACGAAACTAGGAGTACGTGGCAGACGCATATACAAGCTGTCTAGGTCTGACGCTGGCATCTGAGATCCAGGAAAAATGGAGCGGAGGGTATGTAGAATTAAGAGCCAGAAGCCAGAGGAATATTGTTACACAAAGCGTGTACAACCGGGGAATGGGAAATATCCAAGAAACCGCGCCTGTGGGGAAAGGATCGGCGACTTGAAAGAGTACCTACATGGTCTCCTGCCATGCTCGACCGTTCTTGATTTAACGGCTCATGACGCCCTTGACCTTCTGCATCAAACTGCCCTTGCGGTTCACGCTAGTCCCAGTCGGGGCAACCGGCGCGTGTTGGGATTCAAAATAATCCACGTTGGGTGGGGGAGGCATCGGTAGGTTCTTATCGCGGGCACCACGGGGAGCATCAAACTTCACGTAGGGATCCCGGTTGCGGTCTGGAACGGGTGGTGGACGTTGCGGAGCCAAACGTGCGTCATTGACCTGCCTGACATCGTCGTCATAATCGGCAATAGGTGGTGCGTTTGGGCTGTCGCGCATCTTGCGGAAACGCTGGATGAGCGACTTGCTACGCCTTGGGCCTCCCGGACGGGGTCCGTAAGCCGAAGGGGCAGTGGACATCGCGATAGGATCATCCCCCTCGGGGAACTCTGGGTAAAGTTGGATCGGTTGGGGTGGCGGAAGTGCACGCGAGGGTCGGCGTGCGGGCTGAGGACGGGCTACATGTCGAGGGTCAGCACATTTCAATCGAAAAGTGAGCAGTGAACATACATGAATCGGGGTATTCGGTAAACACATCGGCCCTTGTGGTCATCCCTGTGCGGGCGCTTGAGTTATTGACTGATGTGAGACTGCCATTCATGGGACTATCGCGTTCGTAGCCGCTCTGGCGCCCAGCCGAGAACTCTTCAAATGGCTCCGGCTCTGCGATACCCCAGGCCTCCGCGAGCGCGCTCTTTTTGGGCGATTTCTTCTTGGTCGGACTTGGGGGCTTGCCGTGACTTGTCGCGTTGGTGTTAAGGGCACCCACGGCCGCGTAAGGGGACGATCCGGGACTCTGTTTCATTGCAAGGATTGTGGCCTGGGCGAGTGGCGAGAGACGCTTGTCCGTGCCATCGGCTTGCTGGAGCGGCATATCGCCATCGAATGCGTACATCGGAGCCTTGGTCCTGTTCTTGTTGCGAGAGGGAGCGCACGCGTCAAACGGTCCATCATGGTGAAAAGCTGCGCAATGTGCTGTTAGTCATCAATGCGACACCAACATGCAAATGTACACACTTGCAACACCGATCCCGCTATAATCAAGCTTGTCAATAACATCAACGTGGGTGGGCGGCTTTTTGGCAGGAGCCGGCCCCTTTGGCGGTGGCTGCGGCTTGCGACTCTTGTCTCGATCCAGGTAGTCGGACGAATGCGAACGGTTAGGCAGAGGAGGGGCAGGGACACTTCTACAAATACCCCCAAGCAGTTAGAATGCTAAATATTGTGTGTGGGGCAAAGGGAAAACCGAGGCACAGAAACAACATGACGCAGAAAAGCTTGGTACCAGAAAAGAAAAGAGAAAACACGAGAAAACACGTACGTAGGTGCGCCGGTCATGCTGCGATTGGGTTTTGTACGATGGGCATCGGCGACTGGGACGCCGCTCTTGGCAGTGGTGCTATCCATGGTGTGGGTTGTCGGTTTCCGGGAGCTGCGTCGGTGGGAGGAAGCGGGGTATGTGACGCTGGGTTGTGCTCCTGCTTGCTGGATATACTTCGGAGCAGTCGAGGGCGAGACGGACCGGGTTGGGTGCGACGAGTGGGCCGCCTTGTGCGACGGCGGGTCGACGAAAGGATTGGAGGGCGCTGAGGAAGAACGCGGTCAGCTTAGATATGTACTGTTGGGGTGGAAGTCCGATAATGGAGGGAACCGTGCAGGGATGCAAGTTCTCTGCCGGGCGCACGTGAGGGCGGCAAAGCATCCGGCACCCCGCTTGGCGCACCATACAGCAAATAAGACAAGACGAACCTCGGACCGAGCGATGTCTATGAGGCGTGCTCGACGTGGTTGTACGCTGGGACGACGGGGCAGACATGTTCATCGTCTTGTTCACTTATCAACAACAATCACCACACTACCCCCACACGCCTGATATCCACATGGACAAACAAGCCTCTCAGCCCCTTTTCCCAAAACGGCCAAGCCTAGCTGATTTATATGTCTAAACGTAGGTTATCTTTCAACTGCCATGGCACCAGCTCCATGCGCTGGGCCCGTTTCCGCCATGCCACCCAGCGTCAGAAACGCTACAACAACTGTCCGCTAGAACGTAATCTGGTGATTGAGCGACTCGAGCAGCAGATGCGTTCGCTCCATCCCCTTGTCTGCTGTCGCCAACTTGCGCTCCAGTCCCGACGTACCCCAGTTCGCGAATGCCTTCCGTAAACCCGCATGTGAAGCCCGGATCCCTCTCCTGGCTTTCTCGGCCACTTGCCCGCCTCGGCACACTCGGCCAGCTCAGCCAACGTGCTGATCTATGATACCCGTAGGCTAGCATTCGCATCGGCAGGAGCGTGTGTAATGCTGCGGGTCGAAATTGTCGGTCTTAGGCAGCCCCTCTGTGCTGTTCCCGGGAGAGACCTCCAAACCTGCGCCAATAGGGGCGAGGAGATCTGTAACGGCCACTTGCACAACGGCGTCCGCTGCTGGTAAATTTGGGCACATAATTTAATCGGCCAACCCCTCGACATTTGCATAATGGGCCAATCGCCCCGCCCAGTGTAGAACTGAACTGCGCTACCATTTTCAGTCGACATGTTATGCTGAGGCCAGGGCACTTACGGTTTAAGGAGGCTTCCCACAGAAACGAGATCGGCCAGCTGAGAATGTGCAAATGGGATCTCTCCTGAGAAGGTGGAAAACACGAGATAACGTGGGGAGGTTGGGAGGTTGGGAGGTTGGGAGGTTGGGATGGCAGGGACAGCATAGCTCGTCGACGCAGGTAGCATCTCGGGCGATGGTTTAGAGACTTCCTGCGTCCCACATGCATTGCCCTGCTTGACCACGGCTAACCGTGCTCGTCCGGCCAGGAGGTGTCACATGTGGCCCCGGGGGGTTAATTCCATGGGCTGGAAGACACAAAAAATCATGTGAAGTGTTCGACAGTGAGAGTCACAACATCACAGAAAACCACCCTATCTGTGTTTGTGTGTACAAGCTGGCACGGTTGAAGTATCGGCGTTGTACGAACCACAAAGTTGAATACTGAGGGTGACCCCTTGTGAAACAAGAAATGTACAGCACCAAAGTCGTTCTAGTGAGCACGTACCTTTGACTTATCTACCCACCAGTGTTTCTTCCTTCCCCAAGCGGATACGAGGAAGACATTGTGTTGGGAGTGAATGTTCATCTTGACATGTATATGCCACGGCATAAACCCGAGGTCAATTCACTTGAGATACGAGAACTCTGTTGGTCGTTTTCAGATCCCTGCCAAATTGAATCCAACCTATCCCTAAAGAGATATGAACTCTGGAGTGACCCCGAAGCCTTATATGCCCAGTGCCTTATTTTTATTACACGTGTTTAGCTAGAGTACGGGGATCCGACTTTCGTTTTTATAGCATAAATGCGCATTTAGCTTCCGACTGTCTCGCGAATACACTGCGGTAACCCCCAAGAAATGACTAAACGATGAATCTATTTTCTAACATTCATTTGAGCTGCCTCGAGCGCAGCTTTTACCTCTGGTATTTGAACCTCCTTGCGGTGGAATATTCCCGCCGCCAATGCCGCCTCTACCTTGGTTTTCTCAAACACCTCCACGAAATCAGCGGGCTTTCCCGCACCGCTGCTCGCCACCACTGGGATGTTGACAGCATCTCTCACCAGCTTGATGAGATCTAGGTCATAGCCGATATTCGCCCCGTCCCGGTCAATGCTGTTGAGCAAGATCTCCCCCGCGCCTAGTTTTTCAGCTCCCCTTGCCAACTGAACGACCGACAGAGGTCGGTTTGTTCGTCCGCCTTGCGTCGTCGCCTGATACCACCACATCTTGTCCCGCTCTTCTGGACGCGCTGAGATTGCGTTCTTGCCGACCACAAGCTCGTCACTGTGATCCGTTGGATCGGCGACGTATACTTTACGAGGGTCGATCGAGACAACCACCGCTTGGCGTCCGTAAGCATACGCGATAGTCTCCATCGGGCTCTTCCCATCCATCGTTTGGCCTTTGCGCGCCAACATCGCCTCAACAGCAACTACCGCCTCGCTGCCAACGCTAACTTTATCGGCGCCAGCGCGGAAGTATAGGCTCGCAACCTCGAGTGCACTCCGAGGCGTTCCATCGGGGTCAATCGTGTCTTTGATGCCGCCTCCGATAGTCAGGGGGACGAAAGTTTCTGCTGCGGCTGCACGGACGACGGCGAGCATGGGCTGGTCGGCGAGGGGTGAAGAGCGGAAGGATGTGATGTTCAAAAGGCAGATTTCGTCCGCTCCAGCATCGTAGTATGCCTTGGCGAGAGCAACGGGTTTGCCTAGGTTTCGTACCGCGCGTGTCGGAGAGGATGGGCGGGATGCGGATGCGATAACCGCTTCGGCCTTGGGAGATGTCTCTTTCTCTCGAACATCATACTGGTCGCCTTTGGTGACTACCAGATCGCCCTGGTCGTTGGCTCGAACATCCATACATGCGACAACTCGCCTGATAAACCCGTCCCTCGGCCGAGGGACCCTAAGGGAATGCCCCATTGAGCGGGTCCCTCGTGCGTCTACCGTCTCGATTGGGGCACTTATCCAAGACTTGAGTACGCGCAGCCCCGCTTCGCCCGACTTTTCAGGATGAAACTGTGTGGCAAACACGTTCTCTTTCCTTACCGAGGCCAAGAAGAGCTCCTGTCCGTATTGTGTGGTTGAATGCGCCCATTCGCTCGTAGATGCGTCATAGGGCGCGCGGAAAGAGTGCACAAAGTAGAAGGATGAACCCTTGGTGATGCCAGTTTGTTCTTCGTCTTGCACACGGCTGACCGGGTCTTCGTCGATAAGCTCTGCAATGTTCCATCCCATGTGCGGGACGGCTTTGTCTTTCCGACTGAACTCTTCGATGCGCGCAGGAATAATGCCCAAGCCCTCTGACGACGGGTTCTCGGTTGACGACTCGAAGAGGACCTGCATTCCAATGCATATCCCGAAATATGGCCTGCCAGACTTGATATATGCTCTGAGCGGCTCGAGTAGCCCCGAGGCAGTCAGATGAGTGATGGCGGCTTGGAACGCCCCCACGCCAGGAAATATTAACCTCTAGACTTTATATCAGGGCTAGAGCAACGCGGAGACTGAACATGTGGTACTAGCCTCGGCCTTGTGAAAGTCTTCGGGTGATTTTATCCATTCAAACTCGTAGCCAATCTTCGCTATGGAGTTGGCGAGGCTCCTGACGTTGCCCGCCCCGTGATCTAGCAAGTAGATACCTTTGCTCATGGTAGGAGTGCGTTTTTCTGCGTTACAAGAGATCGGAGATTGAAATCCGAAAAATAGGTAGTGACTCGCGAGTGGGTCATGTGACCTAGTTCTATGCGCCAACAGTGGGTACTGTAAAGGAGCAGGCGACCTGACGAGGATGAGACTGAAACGCTGCAATTCGCGCCACGCATGATGGGGACGCGCACTAGGAATTGATTGAAGCCTTTGCACAAAGGTACAAACTCTCAATCGCTATCCCGTTGGTCAACACTGGTAGACTGGTGACTCGAAATTTTGTTCAAATACTTCCCGAGCTATCATCGTCCTCCGACTCCAACTTGACGCGCGTTTCTGCCCCCCCTGAAGTCCATGAGTTCTCGGTTTCGGATGCCGAGAATAGTTCTGTTTCTTCAGGTTTAAGGCGAAGCCTCGGAGTAGTTTCCTGTTCTCGACCAAGCTTCTTCGCCGCGCCAGTGTCGCTGATACCACTGGCGTCGGAAAGGTTTGGGGCGAATAAAAGGTAGAGTGCGAGTGCCGCACCGGTCGAAGTGACGAAAAATACGGTAGTTGTAAGGAGGAACAGCAATAATGTGTGTCGAGCAAAGTAGCCTCTGGATGCACTTTTAGCGAGGGTTTGGAGAAACAGCGAGATAACTCACTTGACCCCAAGAAGCTTGACTCTTCCATGAAGAACAGCTCGTAGTATGGTCAATTCTTTGCCTTGGCCTAATCCCAAATTTCTCCACGCGTCAGAGCGGCCAACTGTTATAAAGGCTTGGAAGTCTTTTTGGGTTACTCCTCGAGCTATTGCGACCCCGGGGTTTGTGAGCATCCCTGCTGGTAGTATGGGCGCCCAACTTTCTAGTAGTGGTATATCGATAGTTTCGACCGTGGTGCGGTGAATAAATGGGATCCATCCGAGGGACTTGCTCCCTAGTACTAGAGCCTGCTTGTAGAAGGAATGAGACCCGAAACGATTATATATATAAGCCAGCGTCTCACCGGGCGGTTTACAGAAGCAACGGTCATGTTCTTTGGATCAATGATAGTCAGTTTGGTCATGAAGTTGCCTGTATTTGAGTTTCGTTAAAGCCTGGAGTCGTTACCTACAGGTTGAGAGATCACTAACCGAGCGCTATGTTTTCCGGAGTAACTGGTACATCTAGACGCAACGATATTTCATATGGCTGCCCTGGAACCAACGAGGGAAGTGGTGTACGGGCGAAAGGTGTTGCTTGTTCACTTTGGAAACATTAAGAACATGGCACAGGTACGAACGACCAATACTAACCCATATTGCATCCATAGCTCGGTCTCCCACCCTGCTGGTACGAGATTTACGATTGTGACACCAGCTCCCACAGAAATAGCCAAGAGAGGCGGTAACACGGTTGTAAAAGCAGCCACGTGGAGCAGAGTAGGCAAGACTCGCTGGGGGATACTCGAGATAAAGATGAAGAACCGAATACACATTAAAAGCCATTCTTCAATTCGAGATAACACATTCCGTATTTGAGTTTCGAGTCGCGCTTCAAGCGTTGTTTGCTTGGTGGTGGGGTCCATCAGGCGCTGACGCGTGTGGATAGATGTTTGGACTGGGTGTCACCTGATAACCGACTTCAGCTCTCCGGACTACAAAGGGTAACGCAGGCAAAGCGAAAACTTGGAAGTGTCTTTGTCGCCGACTCTGCAACAAGAAAAATGAACTTAGCAATAGTATTCCTTGGTAAAAGTCCTGGTCGCCACTTGTTTTTTTCGCGTACATATACTCTTAGCACTGGGGGGACGTCGGAATGAGCTCGAATGCCCCCTTCTTTCCAAGACTTCATATTTAGCGCTAATGTTAGCCCTCACTTCCATGGCCCGAAAGCTCTCTTGTACCCTTCAAGTGGCCAATATATACTGCTCATCCCGAAGACGACCATCTTTAACTGCGCTCCCAACCTTTGATCTTCCTCCTGCTCGGTCCGAGAGCATCGCGCCAAACGTCTCATACCAACCTAAGGAGCGTGAATACGATGCGCCTTCGTCCATTGCTTCCGTCGATCCGGATCTTAACTCCCAGTGTTACTTGGCCTCCAACCGATGGCTTTCCATGAATGGAGCATTCTTTGCTGAGAGGATACCGCTAGAATCGTTGGGAAGTAAGTGGATTGCTACTCGGACTTTAACCAAACCTTATTGCTCTTGTGACATTACTTAGGAGGTCTCGTTGGTGAAGTTTGGTACGAGCAAGCTCGGGATGCTGAAGGCTCAATCGTACCCCTTATAACAAAGCTGTAGGTTTGATTCTCACAAATCACCGCGACACTCGCCCTTTAACGAGGACAAAACGCCAGATACGATTACCAACTCCCAGCTGGAACACTTGGCTTATACGTCGAGCTGTTTCTCTATGCCTCTTGGGATCATCTTCGCCCGTTGCAAGGCCAATGTATCCCGACTGTTATTGGGCCGTTTTCTGCTCCAGGCGGCAAGGTTGGGCTTCTGATGGAGCCTATGAGTCCTACCGGTTGGAGAGAGGCGTCAATGTCGGATTCCGATGAAATCAAAGAGAAGGTCAGTGATTCTTAGACCGCGGTGCAACAAGGAATCGACTCACATTAGATCATAGGTGATAGCTGCATATGCTATGGTCCATTCTCGAGGTGTTTTACACAATGACGTAGAACTTCGCCACATTTTAATTAGTAACGAGGGGAACGTTCAAATTATTGACTGGCAGGTAGGTCACTGTTCTATGCTTCCCGGCGGCTTGGTTTATATCAGATATATTTTCTAGATGGCAAAATCCATACGGCCCAATGAAGATGTAGG